>LLKJ01000397.1:0-24070 GCA_002242865.1 Clarireedia sp. CPB17
ACTCTTCTCACTCATCCCAATCCCCAGCGCCAGCCTCCTCCCCTCCTCACTCATCTTCCCCCACGTCTTCCTCAGTATCCCCACCATCTTCTCCTCCTCCAACCCCTTCTCAAACTCCTCAAACTGATCATCCAGAAACACCAAACACGCCACATCCTCCAGCACCTGCGTCTCCTCGTTCTGCCGCAAATCCTCTTTCCGGATCAGCGCCGCCACCGCTTCGGCCTCCTCCGCTGTGAAATTACATCCGATGCAGATCGCGGACGCCAGATCCGCCTGTCGTGATTTGAGGAATGTGCGCCATGCGAAATACCCGGCTTTGGTCGCGGGGTAGGAGGTCCGCGGGATTTCCCACCGCCGGAAGTGTTGCGCGCGGATGGCGACGCGCAGGATGGGGGAGGCGGTGGGGGAGCGCAAAGTGAGGTAGTGCGTCATTTTGCGCGCGTAGTGCAGTTCGTAGGGGATGGATTCGTTGTTGATGAGGATTACGTTGGGGTCTTGGGCGTGGGCTTCGTCGATCAGGGAGATGGCTGCTTCGTAGTTTTCGGCGGCCATGGTGGTGGGCGGAGGAGTGGCTGTGCGGATTGCTTTGGCACCTTTACGTTTGTTTTGGGTTGGACAATTAGAGCGTAGTGGCTGTGGTTGTCGTTGAGGAGGCTGCTGCGGGAATGATGCGCTTGGTTTTGAACGTACTCAGTGAACTTTTGAATGCGGGGTTGCGATAAGAGGTCCGATAAGATGTCGCACGTGATCGTACATTTACGCGGTTGCAGGCGTGCCAAGGCTTTACCTCGACAACTCTCAACTCTTCAGAGGTTGAGAAGTTGCTTCCGGCTTTTGGTTGTTCTCGTGTCAATGTCAACACGAAAAGGCTAAAAGCCCAGCGAAGAAGACCTCGGCATATACTCCTGGCTGCAACTGTCATTCCGAAACGCGTGTTTCGATCCGCGAATCCAATTACCCTTGTGACAGCTTTGAAAGCGCAAAAGAAGCCAGAATCCTGCCGACAAACCCTGCGGAGAATTAATACTCGAGCGGCTGAGCGAGTAGCGGCGGCAATCTGGGTGGCTTTCGTATCCGGTCTTAACCCTCTTCTATCATCCCAGTTGGAATGCGCTTGAGGCGCAAGAGGTCATTGGTTGGGTCGCCGCCATGGCTGGGTCCTTCCTAGAGTCCGCTCCTCTCCTCCAACGTTAGCCACGGCAAGTTGTATTGGCCGCATTTCGTACTGAAGCATGCCACGAACGGCCTGTTTGATGCTCCTGTGTCAGCACGCAGTTAATCCTATTGATAACCCATAATCTAGTCATTACACAATGCCTCATTAAGACAAACCAACGATAACTTGCTCGGCGCCTACTGTATCACTGTATATTAATGGCTTGTACCATGATGCTCCAGTACAGGCTATCGATCATACTCGCTTTTCGTCGCTCTCTCCATACAGAAATCGGTGCTTCGGACCTTGGTAACATTTAGATTTTGTTCTTAACGATCACGGGGCACGTTCGCTGTTCTAAAAGCAATGCCGCGGCCACTTAATGATATATTACTCGTGGATCAGGAATATATATGTTAGTGGAAGCTATGCATTATTGTGAAACATACTGACCAGATTTTAGTTACCATTTTTGACGTACCTGTGAGAATAAGAAACGGCACGGATGCACCGATTGCAGGCTCAACGATCAAAGAGTCTTATTTTGAGTATTTCTTTCTTACCTCTGTTAAAAGGGACGCGAGATACCACATCGTGGTACTGAGTGATAAGAACTTCATAGCTTCTATGAAAGATATTTGGAGGGATAAGGAAAAGAAATTTAAATACTCCCCAGGTCGAAATGTTCTTTTTGACGAAGCCGATTTTAACCTTATGAACAACCCATCGGTTTACAGCAGTGGAGAGTCTTACGCAAAGAAGCGGGAGATGGCGATGGAAGGGCCTTCTTTATTCAACAACGCCGGCGGACGTAGAAAAGGACCCCCAACGTCAAGTGATTATCAGGCGGCCCGCCTACCATATTATCGAGAAAAGCGTGATCCAGGTCAATATAGTCAACACAACCAACAAATCGCAAAGCCCAAAAGGGGCTCTCTCGGCAACTTGTTCAGACGAAAGGAAGTTAAGAAGCACGATGGCTCCAAACCTCGTAGCGACGAGAAGCATAGTCGACACATGTTCTTGTGAGTTGAAAAGCATTGCATCTTCGTACACTATCCTGACCAGGTGCAGTCCACGTAAATGGTAGCAGTACGGAATGTTACATAGAAATTCATACGAAGAATTTCCTTGACGTCGGCACCGTTGATAACCGTTTCCTTGGCCAGGAGTATTTTTACAAACCTAAAACCAAATACCATTTCGTCACTATGGAAGTGGAAGACAAGCTTTTTATGGAATACATGAATACCAATCCTCGTAATGTAGGAGACCCTTGGCGGCACAGAGTCGGTGAAGATGCCCTGTTGAGTGAGGGTGAGTATGCAATCAAGAGGGAACTACGTTCCAGTGGTCGGGAATTACTTGAGAAGTACAAACAGCGGGACCACGAACAGAATAAAGGGGACGCCTTGAAGTCAACGCCGTCTTTACACAATCCAAACACAAGCAGGAGTCGGTACAGGGAGGTCACACGCAAAAATCGATCAGGAGGTAGGGAACATCATCCGAGGAAACCGCGCGGAGAGAGAAGCAGATCGCGCAGTGCGACCCCCAGCGGCGGGGAAAGGCGAACAGAAAAACGAACATCTTCTTGGCGCAATATCCTCTGGTGGAAATAACCGGATAGAGGTGAACGAGCGGATGGTTCCGAGCGTCATGGCTAGGTGATCACGTACGTCCCCTTTAAAGGTGCCCCTTTTTTCATTGTGCTGTTGGTCTTTCTGGTTATAATTGTGCTTTGGTTTGTTTTGGGAATGAGAACATATCTTTTTTGTGCTGTATCTTAATATTCATTTCATTATTACTTTTCTTAGTACGAGTCTCACTTTCGTGAGATCGTTGGCCTTCGTGTTTGTACATGTGTGCAAATCTAAGATCTCATCTAGGCCTGTTGAGGTGAAAATAGGCCCAATATCTGGTTTCTAGTTGCAGAAGTTACTTCAAAGAGACTTCAAAAAGGCTGCAGTAATGACAGAGTAGTTGTTGTTGGCTTCATTAGTGAGTTTCTAAAGAATATTTGGCCCGAAGGATATGACCTGGTCGAACCGCCGCAGCACGGAACACTGCCTAGAAGTCTGCAACAGGCCCATGATGGGCCCGATTGAATGTTGGTCACTTTTCATTTAACGGGTGTCTCGTAGTGGACTCCCAACATGGGAGTTCTCATTTTTTCCGGCGCTTTTACCCGGTCTGGATCTCACTACATTTTTCAAGTGATAGAATGACGGCTGCGAATTCCGGCAATGGCAATGGTGGCAAATAGAATTGATTGTTAAAACGTCGAAATGGAAGACCACTCCATCCGCTGCCTTCACATGCTGCTGCTGACACTGGTTCAGGTGAAAATGCAATGGAGACAAGTTTCCAGAATCGAAGTTACTTCCCCAGTACCTGCACATGCTGGCAAGAAGAAATCGATAGAGGGCGGGGATAGAGGAGCAAAAACGTGTACTCCCAACGCGTAAAATGATGCCGCCACTAGGATCAGCTCGAGTAGCGTTGGTATCAGAGCTAGCACCCCAGAATTCGCGGAAGCAATCAAGATCTCAGACTCCGAGACTCGCTCTCCGAAAACCAGATGCGAAGAGAATCTAGTGAGAACAAATAGAGATTTTAGCGTCGCAGAGATGGCCTCAGAGAAAGAGAGGGAACAGCAGATTCCAAGGTCTATATCAGCCTAGAAGGTCTGAAGTCTGTGAGTGTTCAGTGTCCATATAAACCCCTACGTCCTCGTAAGATCTATTACCATGTCTTCAGACCGCCGTAAGAGGCATGGGAAAGATTAGATATTTCTTATCAGGACGATACTCAGCGAGAAATTGAATCTCACAAGTCCAGGAAACCGTGGCCGGGACAACATCTTCGTGGAACAGGGAAAGTTTCTCAAGCTCACGGACAACCCTAGTAATTACTAACTATGATATACAGCACGAGAAACTACTAGCAGTCAAAGCACAGAAACACAGCCGTGGTAAGAAATTGGCTGCGAAGAAAAAGGGACGTGGAGATCTCATCTTACTTGCATCTTAGGTTCCTATCATCTCAATCGACCGCGACGGCCCGCGAGCGGGTTCACGAGTCTGTAGAAGCGAAGAAACCAGATGCTCCGTTCGCAACGTCTACCAACCAAACGCTTGGCCGTTCTGAAGCTGTGAAATTAAAGGTAAGGACCGAAGTTCTTGATTAAATCCACGTCTGATACCACCGAAAATGGAGGTGGGAGTTGGGGGAGGAAAAGTAAAGCTAATGAGGACCAGATGGGGTGCTGATTGAATGAAGTCTTTGCTAGTCTTTCATTTGGAATTTGTCTTTGTCTAGTTCCGCGTAAACATTGTCTTTTTACTTCTTACTTTATGATTGTAGCCTTGTCCCGTACGGCCTATGTCTCACTCAATAATGTGGATCATGGTCGTTTCGGTGGTAATGGCTGATTCTCATTAAATGGGCTTAATGCCCTTCTTACGCCTTTCCAACCTCTCATCTCATCCGATCTTCATTAATTACATATGGCCATATGTCGGCCATTTATACATTCACTTTATTATGCGAACAATGATTAAGAATAGTAAGCCTGCAACTGTGCCACAACTAACCCCTACGTATATGTATCACCTATATCATCCACGAGACAATGATAAATATGGTGAGTGCAGAGTTCTCGACCGAAGTTTCGTCCATAAGATAAGCACGTTATTTGCTTACACATGAGATAAACACCCAGGACAGTGTGTAGCGTGGGTCTTTCTACGTGCAAATAGAAGAATTTAGAGGTCTCTAAGTGGTACTACAAGGTCAAGTCAGAGATGAAGGTCGGATTGATAAGATTTAAGGCTGCACTGGACCAACACTCGTGCCCTTGATCCTCCGAAAAAAAAGTTGTGGGAGCGCGCGCTTCGAAAACGATAAGTACTCGCGGTCGCCCATGTGAAGAACAGCCACAATCAGGAAGTCTGAGGTCGCTTGGCGTGAGGCCCCCTTTTTCCTGCATACAATCGCAAACCAAGTTTGTGTGATCATGTTCGTGTCTATTCTCTTCACGATAGTACTCGACGCGGTATTGATTCCGGTTATACGAAGTCAATTGCGTGAGCATCCTGTTGGTATGGGTTGCACTCAAGTGAATCACGCGAACAAGTCAGTGTGCTACTAGCAGGTAGGAGCTGTTGAGCCGAGCATGCGAGTACACAAATCATCTCCCTTGCCGCGGCGACACCGACGGTATGTACCAAAATAATTTGCCCAGAGGTCGTGATAGAGGTCACAATGCTTTTTAGGTGCATATTACTGAGGGTGAGTCGTAGGTTGGTCTTGCGCCATTGGCTACAAGCGGGGCTCAGTTCTTGCGAGGATTCTACCTATGGGTCTAATGGTCGCAAAATTAGTCTGATGAAGGCTTTTCTAGGTCTTTGGGGCAAGGCATGAAAAGTTCACGCAATGGTCGGTGTTGGCTTGACCCTGTGGCTCTGTGCATATGTTCTTCTGCACACGCACAACCTTTGGACACTTGGTGTTTATCAGACCATGCCTGTGATACATTCACACTCTCAGGGATGGATAAACCGCAACTCGGAGAGACGAAAGTCACGCAATCGTCAGGAGGTAGAATCGAGGTCAATGCTACAAGATATCGTGAGTTTTCAATATCCTGTGGAGGTCCGACTAGACTAATTGGTACTTTAGTTATAATCCGCGAGATCGGTAACCTTAGTATCAGCCTTGATCTACTAAATAGTACCACCCAACCAGTGGATATCCAAGAGGCCAGAGACCTCATGAAGAATGAATTGGAACGCCTAAAGAATTATTACCTTGAGAAAGGCTGGACCCTTGAAAAGACAGATATCCCACCGTGGCACTATTGGCGAATTATTGATAGGGACAAGCCTAAATCGATAGGCGTAGAGCGATACCATCCTCTCAACAGAAGAAGGATATGTCAGTCTCCTAATTTTGGCAATATATCCTGAGTTAGCACTAATATTTTACAGATATTCCAAATTTGAAGATGCGACATATGCGTGATCGTGGTGAAATCCGAGTGAAAAATCTAATGGGGCGCAACTTAAGCTATGCCACTGTAATCCCGGAGATTTCATGGTCTAGGCGTCCCAGTACCAAGGTTAAGGGAGTATATCTGCTTGACAAACTTGTCTATCAGTGGGACTTCGATGCAAATCAAGGGAGATCCCATCGCCAACATTCCAACCCTCACGCCGGACCGAGCAAGAGACCTAGTAAGTAACAAAGACCCCTCTATATCTACCTTTCAACAGAGACTGACGGTTTCAAATAGAGAGTTCAAGCCGACTGTCTGATCACCTCAATTCACCCAGCTCTCCTGTTTCTAAAATTCTCCCCCAATCTAATTATCCTATACTTCATAAAGATAGTTTCTCGTTGCCCTGTAAGTGTGAAGTAGACGTTCTAGTCAATCCTCCTCGTGAAATGAGCAGCGACACTGACTCCCAGATTAGACATACGTAAGCTCCGCGAACGTGATGACCGAGAAGTCATTGTCACCAACATCAGCGGCAAAGATGTTAAAGACCCCGGGAAGATTTTGAGAATCATTAACGATATTGTGGAGGATAAGATATTCACTGAAGATTCCGATCACACTATTAGATTCTTTATTGACGAGCCTAGTCCACGATTGATAGCCATAGACAGTTTGGGGGTACTAAGGGGCTGTTGGACTATGAATAGCGTTCAAAAGGGGTCATCTGAGCCCGCGTCGCATTCAAAACATGAGCACAAGGGTCGAGAAGAAAGTCGTCAGATGCGGCAACGCCACAGAGGAACAGCCGGAGCCGATAGTGAAAGTGAGTTCATTGTCTATGAACGAGTCGTCAAGAAGCCTTCACCCCTTGTTAGAAATGTAATAAGCAAATGCTTTACACATAACTCAGAGTTGGAACCGAAATCCTTGGTTCATAGCGGCCGACCTACAAATGGACTGCATCTGAATGGTACAAAGATAAGATGTAAGTGGCTAGGATGAATTATTTGAGTCTTTGAGAAGCTTACGCAGTCCTACAGATTATGGTTACGATGTTATGAATAAAACAGATATGGATGTGTGGTGGGACGAGATTGCAGCGGCCTTGGGTAAGCCCCTGAAATATCCAGCAAAGAAGAACGAACAAGAGTGCACAATCGCCCAGCTTAACTCCGAGGGCGATGCGGAAACAGCTTCGGTGATGGTGTATAAGACAGTTCTAACACCCGGGCGTAAAGCGGTCATCAAAGGGCACCCTATAATGCCGTGGAAGAACCTCGGTTATCCATCGAACGGATGTCCGTGCAACAGAAAACATGTAACGGGGGAGGTAAAAGTTTGTGAGTCTACTCTGTTCTTCCATATCCTTCGTTGCTGTGACTCATGAGCCATATGCAGATCGTCACAAAGGCACGCCACAATATAATCTCAGTATCCTTAATAAACTGGACATGAGGTGGAACACGGACTTGTGGGAGCTTGTAAACAGCCAACTCCTGCAGCTCACTAATCCCCCTCATTCCAATGATGGTCAGATTTGGAAACTCAAACATTATGATGATATGAAAAATGCAAGCGTCAAACTTGTCAGTTCGGACAACAGACAAGAATTATATTTTAATCTCGGAATCGAGGACGGCAAGAAGAGCTCGAGGAGGGATAGTCAACGTTCTTCCTCACAACATCATGGCTATAAAAACTACGGCAACAGCAATTATCATAGCAATGATGATAATCCTAACGTCAACACCGTTTTCGCAGCACCCCGACACATACAGCCCGCACGTAGCTACACCAGCATTCGCGGAGAAATCAGTCACGTTTCAGCAGAGCATCCTAACTGCCAGGGCCAGGGCCAGTCTAGTACCCAACCCCCCGACCCTAACATTCAGAGATCCATTCCCTCCTCGCCTCCTACACAACCTCCTCGAAAAACCAGTGATGAGAATCAAAATTACCACAGCCAAGGAGACCACACTCGAGGAGGCTACAGACAAGAAGAATACCACACTCAAAGAGGCTACAGAAAACCGAAACGAGAAAACTACACTCAAGAACAAGGCCGCTACTACGAGCTACCTAGTCATCGAAAACACACAAGCGGGAAGGAAAAGTTGAAGAAAGGCCGTAGATCTATCAAACGTAATTTCCGGAAGATGTTTGGGAGGAGAGAGTCGAGAGACAGAAGCAGAAGTAGCGAAATTGGCGTTGGAACTATATACGAGTCTTGGAGCCATGTCAGGTATTATGGAAAACCGAAGGAAATCGAACGAAATCGATTCTAAAGTGAAGGTATTCGGAGATGCTCCAAGACATGATTTCTGGGTATAGGGTATTTTGCCTTTCTAGTATTTAGCCGTTTTACCGTTTTCTTCACTTTTTCGCTTCTGTTTTGTATTTGTTTTGAGGATATAAACTCTCTGCTTTTTGCTATATTTTAGATCTTTAGATAAATCGATACATATATTTATCAGCTCAGAATTTCATAGGTATATATGGCGTCCAAATGCTCAATATCACTATATAATATCATTGCTTTTAATCATTCGTCAGCTCTCGTTAGGTTACTTTAGTTTTAGATTCTGTGCCAACTTCTTGAAAATTTTTTAATTGTAAATTTGATTTCACTCCTCTGCATCCCTACTCCTGACTCGTGGAAATCTTCTGATACTAGCTGTTTATTACTCTTTCATATCTTCTCGTAGAACGGACAAACAGCACAAATTGTGAAGTGAAGTGAACCAGGAGGTTCATAATTCTATCTTGTGCACTTCTAGTCGTGCTGTCTCAGCCTGTCTGTAACCGGGTACCCTATCCCCTTCCCAACACTGACCACCCACGATCCCATGACCGCCTTGTGACACTCCAATTTCCCAATTTCAAACACACTCAAACTAGCACCGTTTATCTCATCGTCTGTGGCTGGTAACGGTCACATCAAATGCTCACTCTCCATCCGGTCACCAACAAGGCTGCCGCACTGCCCAATGCCGCCACGATAGGATCATAGGATGTGAATTTTCGTATACCAACAGACCTTCTGTACAACATGGGGCCCAATAGACCGCCTCAGTCCATTCATATAAAGACCCAGCCCTGTTCATTTTCATCTTTACAGCATAAGCTGATTCATTCATAAATTTTCACGTACAAATCAAAAAACATGAAGTTTTTTGGAAGGAACAAGCGTGCGGGCTCGAGAGATGGTATGTTGTTCTGCCTACTGATCTCTAACTGCATGATTGGTGAAACTGCATACATTGATCGGGGTTATGGATATATGATGACTTCAGAAGAGTAAAAGCTAATGCTATGTTCTCATCCATCTAGGTTCCAAGCCTAAGGGCGAGTCTAAGAGCAGGCCAAGTAGCAGATCGACTTCCCGTGGCCACAAGTCATCGACAGTAGACGCTGATAAGCACGTATTCAAAAGTAGATCATACCTCTGTTCCAACAACTGCGCTCTCGGACACACGTCACTAATCAGATGTTCCATGAGTAGAACATAAGAAAGAGGGCTGTCCGCGAGACAATCTGCATCCCTACCTCAAAACATTAAGCTGTGAGCTTCCTCCTACCTCCCGCTTCTCACTTGCTTAACTCCAAAGTCCTCGTGGCTCTCGAAAACCCCCCCTCGACTTTACATGAACCGTTTTTTGCTGACCCTTCAACCCAAAACCCCTGAGTAGATACGAAAAGAGGTTACAAGGATATAAAATTAACCTCCCAGGATTTCTCATACACCCATACATGGTACGACGTATATAAAAAAATAAAATCATTGTCAATCGGCAGTGAAGACGAAGAGATGAGCTATGATTTCTGGCAGGTGGATCCTGACAAAGGGAAACCTTTCCTGCAATTTATGGGTACGATAAGACGTCCTGGTGTAGTTGAATGTAACTCGGAGAAGCTTCACTGACGGGATCGTAGACGATAGAGTCGGTAGAGCCGGTAGGCCGACAGATGAAATGCATTACAAAGGAAAGAGAATGAAATGTGAGTCTTGCATATCCACAAGCCGAAGCACATCTTTCGCAAAAAGAGCAACGTGGTGCAAAGCTAACCTCTTTTCATTGCAGACGAGGTGGCACAAGGCGACTTTTACGTAACCAACACCAGGTCCCATTGCGACTACGAAAAGATAATGCAGTATCTTATTCATAAAATTCCTAAGGACAGCCTGAACTTCCCAAACAACTCGGAATTTACTGTACAACATACGCCATCTAAAAAGCTTAAATTGGTCCGGATACACCGGGCTGGGCATGCTGAAACGTGTAAGTAAACGTAACTTAGGCACTTCCGCCCAAGTTCATGCATACGTAGCAAAGGTTGATGACTGACTGCGGCATAGATTACCCCTACGAAAGCCGAAACTTCGCATACCGCGTTATGAATGAGCTCCCTGACGATGTGGTATATAGTACTGCACAAGGTGAATTTGAGGAAATCTACGAAAAAGTACTACGGGAGGAGCCCGAGAGCAAAGATGAGAGACCGCACCTCCAAAGATGGGTTCTATCGAGCCATCCGGTCTCTACGTATGCATTGGTAAGGAGGCTCTTAATAGAAGATAGTACGTCGAAGCCATCTCGAGGTCATACTTGCATTGCAGAGTCGCTAACCCAAGACAGGGGACGAAAATCGTGAAAGCGGGAAACTGGAAAAGGAACTGCATAAGCCCAAAAGATTAGAAAGATGTACGTCAAGCCCCAAGCCGAAAATAGGATGCTAACGCGAAAAGACTATTTGCCTGGAATGGATCTAGGACACAGTCAGGACGGGCAATCAATTGTGATCCCCTACAAGAAGGATTTACCACCCGAATTGAGAGCTCTCGCCCATGAGCACTATATACTGAACGAGACCCCTACGGCGTGGCCCTGGGAAACACTTGCCAGATTACTCGTAAGGTCGACTGCAAGGCACACCATGGCTATTGGCACTAGTCCACCTATTCTTGTGAGTAAGATCCAAAGTAATGCAGCTTGCAAAGCAAACCAAAGATAAAAGTCCTCGTTGGATTATCAAGCGCAAACGCTAATATAGTAACTAGGGGTGGGGAGCATACATAGACCCCAAGGGTAACTTACGGTTAACTGAAGACGAGGGATATACAAGACATTCAGATATCGAGATACCCATCTACGTCACACGGATAGCCACAATTGACAGACCCGACAAACAACCAGTAGATCAGAGACTAGTCAAATACAACTACCATGAATGGTCGAACGATGAGAACTGTTCGAAGGATTCAAGATATAACGGAAGGCCCCCAAACTACTAGAGACCATAAGATGAAAACGCGAAGTAGCAAAGACCACTGGTATCGCACTACTCGTGAGCCCGTAATCTGAGTGTTTCCCGAAGCTTGCGAAGTATACAATGAGCTTTTGTTTGTGTTAGACAAGTAATTGTGCAGAACAAAGGAGATCGGATGGTCCACCGTCACTCCAATGTATCAGCTATGAAGTTAAAATACTCTCTCTACATAGCTTGGAGTGATAAATGGCATTTAGTGTTTTCCGTAGCCAGATGCTGCAATTTTGACAATGTAGGCTTGACCAAACATCGCTTTCGAATCACTTAATATGATAAGATCGGCGCTCAAGGCGGCATCAAGAAGCTATTGACACTCTGTAGCGTAGCTCGGCTCGGATTCGCATCAGGCATGCAGGTTGAAATCCAACTAAGCCGCCGTCGGATATAGTCCTTGTCAATGATATGGCTTTCCCTGTTAACCTTAGATATCAAGGCTCCGCTCTCATCGAAGTGAAGACAGAGCAACGTCAATATCACACCAAGTGAGAGATCTTGCCCGGGATCATAGACTACGATTCTGAGCTGGTCCTTATAAGAAGTGCCTGACGCCGCCATCTCCAGAGATTTGCTGCCAAAATCGCTAATGTCCTTGAGAGCAGCACGGAGATTCTTGCTGCCAACCTTTTTTGTCCCAAGGCCAATTTCCATGCTTTTCGGTCGAATGACCCAGATATCTCGAGGGGTAACCGTGGGTAGTAGTGTAATGACATAGGTCTCGAGGCAATTTTCAGATGTAGAAACTGTGGAGCTAGTTGAAATAAACATGCAGGAAGTGGGCTTCACAAGACGTAGTCCGTTGTCTGGACCAGGTGGTGCGCTATCATGCTGGATCATCGACTCGATTAACCCAGGCAGATCTTCCTCAGAATTGCCAAGTAATAACTGCTGGTTTGCCCAAAAGATCTTTGGCGTGAGACCATGTGCCCAGTTTTCCGTATCATCCCCAGCCCCTTGAATATAACCACCTTCACTAGCTTCACTGCCGGAAACTCTTCGAGAAACAGTACTGCATATAATAGGATGGAAATCATGAAATACTTCACGAGTAGTGGATATTTGTGACTCTGGGGTTACCCAGATTGGCCTAATGGGTTTGGTTATATCTTTTCGGTAATCCTTCTCAGAGAGATTGAGGGCTCGAAAAGCTTCCATGAATCTCGGTATCAAACTACTCATTTGAGCATGCTCGGATCCCGAAACGACTTGAGGCGGGATATATAGTTCATGTGCATCTTCACGTTCAGGAAATAAGACACGGTTGAGCACACAACACCAAATAGGTATTGTTTTGCTCAGTGCATCAGGCATACCTTTTGAGCCGTTAGTTGAGCGGTAGAGCAGGTAGTATACAGAATCTTACGTTTCCCCCGACGTGTCGAGTCTATGATAATGCATCCATCATTTTTACCAATAATTTCCAAAAGATGTAAATTCAGTCTTCGTGAACTAAATTTCCAAACCCCTGTGTGCCCATCAGTACTTTTGAAGTAGGCACTACCAGACTTCTTTCCCGGATCAATGTACCAGCTCCCACATCTCTCGTTCGCTATCAATGGCCTTTCGTACGCGTCCGCGACAGCTTGAGCAAATTCGGCGTCTTGGAGGATGGATCGCAGACGATTGTGAATGGATAATGTTTTTCGTTTTAGATCGCCTAGCGTTCTCGAAAAGTTGTGATTAGCTTGCTCGGTGAATATGAGGTCTGCGACGGTGGGAGGCATCTCCGGCGTCAATCATGTGCTCTTTTCGTATTGATATTCGTGTGGATGGATTTCACAATTGAAGCGTGAAGATTCATGGTGTGTGATTAGTAATGACCACGGCTACCCCGCACTAACCATTTTCGGATACTGGAGACCCGGACTTCAATCTTTTCGAATAGACCGTGAGCAAGTTGGACGATCCTCTAGTAGCTAGTATATCGAAGGCAAAGCTAGTTCTGTCTTAGTCTTTCTTATTTCTTATTTGTTGCTGCTTCCTTGTCGCCAGCTAGCCCTTAAGGAGCGAGAGATTATGAAGATGTCAGAGTACTAACTTGTAGTGCCCTGGAAAACATATTCATATTCATTCTTTAACATGGACCAGATGCTCTCTCTAACTGTATACTATGACTTGTGGTTTATCAGTCCTAAAAACAATGCTACTATACTTCTACCTCAATCGACCTTGAGCTCATCACAATCCTACATGACATTGGCTCACCTCGCAGAACAGATATTGTGGTCTTACTAACAACATTCTGCTATTTCACCTACAAAGTTCTCCGCCAGCTGAGGGTCACGTATGAGCATGCTTGTTCCTCGTCGTTGCCATATCTTCGCTTCCCATAGGAGAAGTATACCACTAACCGTAAACCACGTAACTTCTCTAAATGCAGCGCTGTGATGAATTGAAAAAAGTAAATCAAGAAAAGACTTTAGAATCGAGGACTTTACAATCGACGACTAAAGAACCCAAAGGATCTACAGTGCTTGGAAGTTTATATACAAAGAAGTAGTCCTATGTAGGGCGCTACCTACAATCCGCAGCCAGGGGTCGGGTGCGATTCGGTGAAAATTGCCACAGCACCTTAGTTATGGGGAAGTGGTTGCCCTGGTCCAAGTCAAGAACCATTATGATGAACCACCATGATCTCTTTTCTAGCTGAAATGCGCATAGGCTTGTGTCCGATGGCGACCATATCGTTTTGAAGTACGGGTTTGAAGCACAGAAGTGTAGTCTAGAAAACCAACAATCACTGTTGATGTGCACGTACGCAGGTCTGTAAATCCATGAGGCGATATGTAGGCGGGGATATCAGTATTCTTGTGATAGAGTAGCAATCCTGTTGGCACGACTCTGATACCGCAACTAGGATGTCGTTCAGATGATAATCAATCGCCTCACCTCTTAAGGCCGCTCAGGGCCGGAGATGCACCTGTATGATGCCACCTCACGGAAAAAGCATATCCCATATCGTTCATTCTGGCTTTGAAAGTGCTGGAAAATTACATAAAAACACATCTGGGCACGAGAACATTGAACGGCGCCCCCACATCCTCAGTGCTTGGGTTTTCATTGCGATGCATAGCCAATGCAGCCCGGGCAGGATACCCCCACGTTCAGCACTCGCGAGCACTTGTTCCCACTTGAGGGACTGGTGCCCATGTTGAGATGACTGCATCTCCGCGTCTCCAGGTCCGAGGTTTTCCTTTTGGGAGGTATGAGTAGAAGTGGTCAAATGCAGAGACGTTCGTAGGAAGTTAAGAGAAATCACACGATCCGCGGAAATTTCTCCTGAGTACAGAGACGCATGCAGTGCGTTTGGGTAAGCAAATCGCAATCTTATCGGGACGATGACACTGCAGCAAAGCTTTTGAATTCGAGCATCCCATTGAGCCGTGTCCCTTCCCTTGTCATGCTCGCGGAGACTAAGAATAAGACACACCGGAGCACGGCAGATGTGCGGGGGCCGTCGTGGAATTCTCTTGTAGGCCTTTTGGCTCGGCATGAGTAAGAATTGGTCGCAGAATCAATACTTCCATACTCCCATAATCGTGGTCGGCCTTCCGATGCTTCCTACGGGGTGCGGTATCGATAATGGTCTTCACGGCCAAGACCGCGGATCCGGCTTGGCAACATAGAAAGCCGTTTGCGCGGAGTCGGACACGGAATCAGCAAGTGAACAAGCACGACAAGCACGACAAGCGACAAGCATGACAATAACACTTCGCCTAAAAGACAAAAGATACTTAACCACTCACGGGTCAATGACGTATTACCAGCATTTACCCAGCGCTGCCCAAACTTACCCAGTCCGTATACGAAAAATGATTTGCCGAGGAGATGCGACGCAATGCGATGGTCGATGATGGTCGATATTGCACGGTGTTGCTGCCAGTCATAGTAGCGCAGGAGTGTAAGAAGTTAGAACTTCGGACCTTGGATCTGGGGCGTCAGATCGGGAGCGAGGGGAGGGTCTTTGCCTATTTGCTGACGTCGGTCTTCCATCGTTGAAACTACGGCAATCAGAGCCAGACGAAGCCCGCCACAATAACCTTACTTGTAACCACAAAAAAAGAACGACTGCCGGGGAAAAACGTGGGATAGAGCAACAGAGAGCAGACAGAACAGCGAGGAAATGGACGAAGAAAGCTTCCCCCTTCGTGGTTTAACCTCAAGCATCCTTGCAGTCTTCTAGATTGTTCACATAGCACCAATCAAGTCTTTGATATCCATAATTTATTACTTCCCAAGACTTACTCGCAACTTCCACCTCATGTCTCTTCTTCATGTCTCACCTTCACCACTTCTCTACCATCCACTCAACCACCCATTTTTATACGTCAACATATACTTAGCAAGCTTAATCCTATGTTCTAACCGCTCGGCCGAGTACTTTGCAGCCTCTCGGATGGATTACGATTCTTTTTGGATATCAGCCGACTGAAGCCTTGGTTATCAGGAAAAAAGTAGTCCAAGGTCTCTTGGCACCTTGGTCCGGTTCTTGGAACTAGAATACATGGGCGGATAGAGGAAGACACCCATTCTACGCAAATTCTTCTCGTCACGACTATTCGATCTCTTTCCATACTTTCTGCCACAGATTCCTTACCAGACAAACGACTTCTGCGACTGCTCCTCGCGCAATTCTTTATACGTATGGTCGATGTAGACGTGGGTTGGACAAGAAACTAAACATATTTCAAGAGCTTGGGAGCGGCGACTGGGCGCGACCAGATTTCGAATGCTGCGACACCACGCCATCTTGCTGAGAGAATCGACAGACTGGGGCATATTCAGCGGAGGGAGACTAAGACGCTGAGAACTTGGATCCGACAATACCTTTCTCTGCGAAG
The DNA here is from genome assembly GCA_002242865.1 of Clarireedia sp. CPB17. Classification (NCBI taxonomy): domain Eukaryota; kingdom Fungi; phylum Ascomycota; class Leotiomycetes; order Helotiales; family Rutstroemiaceae; genus Clarireedia; species Clarireedia sp. CPB17. Next base: position 16,328 of record LLKJ01000397.1, read on the forward strand.
GCGATCTCGATAACGTACACATCAATTTGAGTCCAATCGATTCTATCCAAAGGCAGCCAAGATGGCTTGGGACCACCTTTCTATCAACCGACCTCACTTGGTCTATATCATTTTGGGCGGGTTCACTTCACTCTTTATGCTGTGTTCCTCCTTCATCAAGGAGCGCTTGTATATTGGTGAGGCCACTGTTGCTACGATTTGTGGTATAATATTCGGACCGCATGCCGCCAACTTGATCGACCCGGGCACCTGGGGCAATGTCGACCAAGTGACTCTCGAATTCTCGCGCATTGTCCTTGTTGTCCAATGTTTCGCCGTGGGTGTCGAACTTCCCAAACATTATATGGAAAAGCATTGGAGGAGTGTCATCTTTCTATTGTTACCCGTGATGACATTTGGATGGTTAATTACAAGTCTATTCATCTGGTGGTTAATCCCGCCGCTCAATTGGTTGCAAGGTCTCTGTGTTGCAGCATGTGTTACAGCAACAGATCCTGTACTGGCGAGTTCCGTGGTGGGCAAGGGTAAATTCGCGAAGAGGGTACCAAAACATCTGAGAGATCTGCTGTCAGCCGAGTCCGGTTGCAACGATGGAATGGCATTCCCCTTCATCTACCTTGCGCTGTATCTTATCCGATTTCATCTCAACGCCAAGGAGGTTACCTATGACTTTATTGTCATCACTGTACTTTATGAGTGTGTTTTTGGTGCAGTCTACGGATTCATCGTTGGTTATATTGGGAGACACGGGATCAAATATGCTGAAAGACATGACTTGGTAGACCGGGAGAGTTTCCTTGTGTTCTACTTTGTCCTTGCTCTGTTTTGCGCTGGCTCTGGAAGTATTTTGGGTGTTGATGATCTGCTTGTCGGTTTCTCCGCAGGTGTTGGCTTCTCTAACGATGGCTGGTTTACCCAGAAAACGGAGGAATCTCATGTTTCCAACGTTATAGATCTACTCATCAACTTGGCATATTTTGTGTATTTGGGCACAATTATTCCGTGGGAACAATACAACGACCCTCAAATTGGTACTTCGCCATGGAGACTTGCCGTCATCGCCATATTGGTGATTCTTTTTAGAAGAATTCCGATCATGATGGCCCTGAAACCGATTATACCCGACATAAAGACATGGAGAGAAGCCTTGTTTGCTGGTCATTTTGGTCCGATTGGCGTCGGTGCGATCTTTGTTGCTATTCTTGCCAGGGCTGAGCTCGAAACTGAGTCAACAACCCCCTTGTCCGAATATCCTGACAAAAGTGCACCAAACTGGGAACTGGTTACAGTAATATGGCCAATTGTCACCTTTTTGGTTATCTCATCAATTATCGTGCACGGATCTTCTGTCGCGGTCTTCACTCTTGGAAAGCACATCAACACTTTGACACTCACGATGTCATACACTCAAGCTGGTGATGAAGGTCCAAGTTGGATGAACCGACTTCCAAGAATCGCATCAACTTCGAGATCTCAGGCGAAGACTGTAGGATCAGAGACTGATGGTGAGGAGATGAAGATGGATAATCTGCAAATTCCACCCGGTACATTGCCACCTCCAGGAGGTGTACCAGGAGGCTTCCTACGTCGTCAAAAGGAGGAAGACTATCCGAGTCGAAGCAATAGTCGACCATCCTCGATCATTCCAAGAAGAAGAAAGAAGAAATGGGACGATGGCATGGGACCAGGCGGGCCTATCAGCGAGTCCGCAATCTACCCTGTGCGACGAAGCCAAAGTGAGCACTTAAGTGAGCAAGCATCCGATACCTTGACCCCTGGTGGATCATCACCCGACAACGAAAAAAATAGCGACAATGACGAGGGAAGTGATGAAAGACCACTTGGTGAAGTGCAACACGATCCAGAGATGGAAGAAATTCTTCACCACGGTGAAGGTGAGAAGCGGAAGGACATGCACGAATCTGAAGCAGAGCGTGACCCAGATAAAACGGAAATTTACGACGAAGGAGATCATCTTGTCATTGAGAACGAGGATGGAGATGTTTTGGATACAGTGAAGAGTCCCAACGCCAAGGACCCTAATGAGACGTTACAGAAACTTGAGTCGGATGTCAAGGATGGTATCGAACATCCAGGCAAGGTATATAAGAAGTTTGGCAAGGTTATGGGTGTTTGGAGAAATAAGGATGAAATCAAAGAGGTCAAAGGTGAAAAGGGTGCCCATTCCAAAGGGAAAGAGCCTCGAAAGACTCGGGGGCCCGCCTTAGCTTATCAATATGGCAGATCTGTAAGCTTCACCTATCAGCTCTTTGGGGCCGTTTACTAACAGTCAAAATTTAGATCATTGTTGAAGACGAAGATGGAGAAGTTGTCAAGACTTATGAATTACCCCCGGACCCAAACAGCAAACCTCCAAAAGAGCCAGGTGAACACGGTCCTGTCAGGCAAGGCCTCAATCGTATGGGCACCTGGACTGGCCTTGCAGGTAAGAAGCCAGAAGCCTCCGCCAACGGTGATGCCCCAGTCGCGGAATCCTCCCGTCAAGGACTTGCGCGAATGGGTACTTGGGGCTTTGGTAAAAACGCTCAGAACGATGCAAAGACCCCGGCTCCAGACTCGGATGAGGAAGACGATCGCCGCATTCGATTCACAATTGGAGGGGCTGGACGTCGTCTGACGAAAGAGGACTTCCTCAAGGAAATACAAAGTCTTGATCCCAAAGCACGGTGTGAAATTATAGAGGAGAGTGATGCGCCCAAGGCTATGAAGGACCTCGCAAAGAAAGACGCCGCCAGTCACATCCCAGGAGATTCGCGTGTATTCCATGCCAAAGACGTACAATTAGCCGCGGGAGCGCAGACCGCCAAAGCTGTAGGGAAAGAAATGGCGAAGAAACATGCCGCTGAAATTGAAAGTGGGAATGGAGCAAGACGAAGCCCACCAGGAAGCAGCAGTAACGACGTACCCGAGTCTGCCGCCGAAAGGAGGAGACGACAGGAAGCCTTGAAAGGTGTAGAAGAAGATGAGGACTCCAGGGGTCGAGGAAGATCTCCCGTTCCCATTGAGGAACCGGAGAGAGAAACTGCGGCCGAGAGGAGACGACGAGAAGCGGCACTCGGTGAGAGTGTTCAAAGCGACAGCGACGATGACGATACTCCCCGTGTTCCGCCTCCTGTACGAAGCAGAGGGATTCGATTCGCTCAAAGCCCAGTGAGAGGAAAGAGATAAGGTGGATCGGTTCCGTGCGGAATCACTAATTGTTGAAAGAACTTGATACCTTGTTGTATTGCTGACCATATAATATTGCAGTATTTTATGTAACGTAGCTATGACTTCATGTTTTTTGGTATTCCATGATGGGCGTTGTGGCTAGCATTGGCTCCTGGGTTTTCTTTTCTATAAGCATGCATTGTGATGATAGATGATGGGTTTACATATTGTACATAGCTTTTACCATCAAAAAGGGGAACACAGCGCTTTAAAATTTCTAGTATAATTATTTACTTTTTTCTTTACAGTCAAAATGTTTATACTCATTTCATATACATAAATGAGACTTACATGAGAATAATGTTGCCCCGCTCTGTTCTGCTAGAATATGTGAGGAACATGACCTGCTTGCAGTCCCAGCTCCCCACGAGATCATGAAACATAACCAGGGATCTGACGTTTGATTTAGCTTCAAATCTAATACGTGGTGGTCTTTAATACGCTTCGCGCGGATGTGGTGGTGGGTGAACCTCGTTCAATTACTGGATCTGCCATGGCAACATATATCTCAGGGTAGCTCGCTAGCAGTGAATTGTTTCATTACTTTCTTCGTGAAGAGTTAGAGCAAATGAAGCCAGGGCTTGGTGGTACAATTCCATCAAGCAATGTGATGCTGATGCTGATGCTGATTGGTGATGGCATTTGCCACCAATTGTCACATTTTTAGAATCAAATCCTGAGTAGAGTTTTGCTGAAGATTTGAATAGCATGAAGCTCTATCCATAGGATTATTTTCATTCCAAAAGAAGCTTTCATTGCAGAGGATAATTGTAAGTCTTCTTCGCCTCTTGTGACATTCGTTGTTGGCTGTCACATGAAGAGGGGGGTTCTCTAGCCAATCAACGCCATTCAATTTCGTTGGATTTCACGCGCCAATTTACCGAGAGACTTAATGTCAATCCATGCGGGAACTTTCGCCTCCAAAAATTGTGCAGCACGCCGTCATCTTCAAAAACCCACCAGCTCGAAAGAAGCAAGTTAAATAATATCCTGCGGATGGTCTTTACACATTAAACATGAGTCAAAATTATCGCAAGGGCAAAGGAAAGGGGAGGTCGTCGATGGGAGGGGAACCTAGCTCGAACAATTCTCGTCCGAACACACCATCCGGTCGACCACAATATGTCACAGTCGGAGCAGGAAGCGCACCAGAAAGTGCCGCCAGGCTACAGGCCCTCCTCGACACTGATTCTGGGTATGGAGGCAGCGAGGCCGGCGGAACCGCGAATGGCATGTCGACGTGGAATCCCACACTGACCGAGGATAGACCTACACCCGATCCATCGCCATTACCAAGAGGACTGAATGCCACATCTGAAAACGAGCGACGATCACAAGCAAACGCAATTCATCAGCTATGGTACAATCAGCATCGTGTGACACTTGGCAGATCTATAAACCGTGTGGTAGAGACTTTAAAATCTTTGCAGGAAATGAATGCGTCATGGCCAGCAACATATCCCTCTGTTCAACGCGAGGAACCTGTGCCACAAAGGCAAGATCCACGACCTGGCTTGGTCCATACACAGACTACCGGTGCTGGAGCTTCTTCGTTCCCTGACCCTCGCCCAGGACAAATGCGCCGTGCTATGACAACCATCGAGAATACTGACGCAGAGTCAAGCCGATCCGCAGAATCCAGGGCTACACCAGAACCTAGATTGATTACTCCTCAGATTGCACAAGAATTCTCCATATTAAAGCTGGACTTGAAGTTGGGTGCTCTTCATCAGACTGAGTTGGTACATTCTTTGGAGAAGGGCTCGATTGCATCATTGTTGGATGGCAAAATTAGCTCGAGCATAAGCCATTTACTTTCTTTGCGAGAACGAATCGAAGACTCCTCGAGCAAAGTTCTGGTTACTGGCGATTTGAATACCGGAAAGTCGACCTTTTGCAATGCTTTACTACGAAGAAAGATTCTGCCAGAGGATCAACAACCATGCACGAGTATCTTCTGCGAAGTCCTGGATGCCAGAGAAAATGGTGGGGTTGAGGAAGTTCACGCGGTTCACAAGGAGACTATTTATGACCGACATGATGAAAGTACCTACGACGTCTATACGCTACAAGATTTAGAACAGCTGGTCCTCGACAACGATACCTACACACAATGCAAGGTTTATATCAGAGATGTACGCACGATCGACGAATCTTTACTTAACAATGGTGTGGTGGATATTGCGATTATCGATGCACCTGGTCTCAATCTCGATACCACCAAGACTACTGCTGTTTTCGCTCGACAGGAAGAAATTGATGTCGTTGTTTTTGTTGTCTCGGCCGCAAATCACTTCACTCAGACCGCACGCGAGTTCATTTGGGCGGCGGCAGCAGAAAAAGCTTACATTTTCATGGTTGTTAACGGTTATGACAACATTAGAGATAAAGAGCGTTGTCAGAAAATGATTTTGGATCAAATTGCTGGCCTCAGCCCGAGAACCCACAAAGAAGCAGCGGAACTTGTTCACTTTGTTTCGAGTAATGCTATTCCGACAGCTGCACTTGGACCCCCTGGACCGCCTGGAGGAAATGGTGGTGGTGGAAGTGGCAGCTATAGTGGGGGCGGGGGTGATGGTCCGGACTTTGATGACCCATCAGATGCAAAAGGAAAAGGCAAGGGTAAGGATAAGGAGAAGATTCGTGACTTTGAAATTTTGGAACAGTCATTGCGTCGATTTGTTCTGGAAAAGCGTGCCAGGTCTAAGCTAGCACCGGCAAAGACATACTTGCTCAATGTTCTAAGCGACATTCAGACCCTTGCTACCGTCAACTCCGAAGTTGCACAATCCGAGCTTGATCGTGTTACCAAGGAATTAGCAGAGATTGAGCCAATGCTTGAGGCTTCACAAAAGGCCAAAGCTGAGGTGAGCGACAACATTGACAGGACCATCGAAGAGACATGCAGAAGTATCTACGACCACACTCGCACCACACTTAACGACTCAATAGCAAGAGTGGCCGATGAAGATCTTGGAATTCCATATCCTGGTATCTTTGGCGCTTTCCAATATGCGGACGATATTAAAGAAGCTATTCTGTCTGAGATCTCAGCATCTGTTTCCGCCTGCGAGGACGATGCTCGTCAAAGAATTGTGGATGGCGTGACTGCCATCAAGCAACTCGGCATTCTTCATCTTGGTGATCAGTACACCGACTTGAGCTTCCGAAGCGATCTCATGAACCAACGCATGTTCAAACGGAAGCGTGATATTCTAGCTAAGAATCTCGATATCGAGACTGAGATTTGGGACTTCTTTGACTGGTCTACTATACTTCAACGACAAGAAAAGATGGCTGGTACCGGTATGGCCATGACCGTCGTGACCGTAGTTGGTAGCCGTGCTATTGGAGGCTTTGGCTGGGTCGATGGCGCTATGTCTGCCGCAAAGATAATGGGAAACAACAATCTCCGCAGATTGGTCATTCCAGGAATTATCGCAGGAGGTGAGTTTCTATGTCAATATCACTATTAATTAATTTACCAACACCTTTTCAGCCGTTGCCGCAGGTTACTACATTCTCAACCAAATTCCCCAATCTCTGCCCCATCGCCTATCTTCGAAAATCTCAACTCAACTTGCCGCTCTTGATTATGTTCACTCAAACAGTGACCGTATCGCTTCTTCGGTCCGCAAAGTCCTTCGCCTCCCTGCTGATAACCTACGCGTTGGTCTTCAACGATCCGTGGAACAATTAGGCACCAAGCGCGAAGAGACAAGAAAGATCAAGGGCGAGAGCGAAGTAGCTCGAAAGTACTTCGGAAACCTAGTCAACGAGAGTGCAAAGATCAGGAACAATGTCGAGAGCGTTGATTTGGAAGGACCAGCTCCGGGTGTGGCCGGCGGATATGATGCTTAGATTTCTTGCTATACCCCTATATTTCCTTTTTCCTTTATGTGCACATGATTGTTTGCGGATCGACGAAAAACAGGGCGTTTCAATGAGGAATGATTGATGCGAGATATATGGGCACGTGGAGGATGGAAATATGAGATAAGGCGTTGGTCGTTGGGAGTTGTGTTGCGTTGCGTAGGTTGGCGAAGCTACTTCAGATCACTCCACTACTTATCTTGTCGTTCTTCGTAGATAGCAAAAAATGCAATGCGTAGTTCAAAAATAAAAGCAGTTGAGCGTATCTTATGTGAGGTACAATCATGATGCGCCATGCCTACTCGCAGAACACCTACATCCCAAGTGTCCAGGATCTCGTCCAGAAATAATGTGTGCCTTGATTATTGTTCTCTCACCCTTAGGCTGCAATAATCGGCCCAAGGCTCCGCGTCAAGCTCCAAGGCTACCACTGCTTCCGAGCTTCGGTGTAGCACAGATGACGACTAGCAACTGATAAAGCCACAACTTTCGACTTATTTTCTCTCCGACATTGAAATCTCAGCCTAACTCATAGATCTGGCCACTATTCACGCAAATTTAACTACCCATTTTAATACTCACACTCTCAAACAGCAACCATGAACGTACGTCCCGTCCCGTCCCCTCTCCCCTCTTATC
>LLKJ01000398.1:0-47148 GCA_002242865.1 Clarireedia sp. CPB17
TGCTGGAGATGGTTGCTGGAGATGGTTGCTGGAGTTGAACCTTTTTAAGGGGAGGTGATGGGTTGCTGGAGAAGGTTGTTTTATTTTGATTGAGATTTTAGAAATTTAGATTTCTCTATCGGTTGATTTTGAAGTCAGGAAGAGGGAGAAGGGGAAACTGCTTCTATCTATCGTATTTGCTCTAGAGGGAGTTGATACTGGTACTAGCATTGGCGCTGATGCTGAATTTCTTCTTAATCGGATAATTCTAGCATCTGTACTGCGATTAATGTTGGGGTTGATGGGAGTAGAAGATGGGGGTGTGGTTGGCTGAAGTAACATATGGTGGGGCGATAAGCTGGGGAAGAGGGGTAAGATTACTTGGAATGCGACAAGATATGGAGATGGAGATGGTGGTGGACTTGTAATTTGGCAGCAGTGAGGGGTTAGACCAAAAGGCATGCCACTTCTAGTGAAGTGATTGTCATGGCTTATTCCTGGGTTCTCACATAACTTGATCAAGCCTTACGTTGGAATTTTATAGTAGACACTTCCAGAGAGCCGACTGGAAAGCAAGAGATGAGGGTAACACGAGGGCGACGGTGTAACCTATCTCGGTCACGCGGGTTTCTTGTACCACCTCCATGGGGCTGTGTCTAGTGGCTTAGCGACAACTAAAGAATTTCACATCGCAATTTCTAGCTTTCTCCTCGTTTTCTTTCACATATTACTTTTTGGGGATATCCAGTGGAAACTACATATCCTGAGGAAACTGAATAACACGACGTCCCTTCATTGTCCGCAAATATGGTGCCGGGATTTGGCTTCTCCGTGGGTGACTTTGTAGCTGCAGCTGGCGAGTAACCCCCTCCGGCAATCTTCAACTGAAGCCTTGGGTTGACAGGTTTTTGTCCAGGCTTGATCAAAAAAGTCAGCGACTCCCTCAAAAATGCCGGGGGAGCTTCATCGGAGTATCAGCATGTAATAATTGAGCTCGAAGGGCTTGACAGAGCTCTGAAGGTGGTTGCAGCTCTACAGCCTGATCACAGTAATGACAGTCACGTGAACGCTATCCGTGGCATAGCTTTGTCTTGCCAGTTCCCCCTCCATCAATTTCTCTTCAGGGTCCAGAAGTACGAAGAATATCTTGGTGCAATTCCTTCGGGTAGATCCATGTCTCGCAATGCCAGAAAAGCCAAGTGGGCACTTCTCATTGCCGACCAGGTTCAGCCGCTCCGAGCTGTCATTGCTGCAAAGGTTGTTAGCATAAATTTATTGCTTAATGTCCAAATATCGTACGTTCTACCACGTTCTATTACTTAGAAAGTACTAATTTTGTATCAGAGGGGCAGTATCCAAGATAGAGCCTGCGATTCGGGAAGAAAGAAATCATCTGATGTCAGAAATTTTCCACGTCCGACAATCCATTTCAGAGATACGACTTGATTCCCAGAAAGCTCAGTCCGATGCCAAACAGGCGGTAGACTCGGCTCAGAGCGCAGCGACGTCTCATGCCGAAGTATTAGCTTCTTTGGATAACAAAGTGGATAGAGCTACGAGACAAGTCATGGATGGTCTCGACACGTTATCGACTTCTGCACGTTCCGTCGAAACCTCTGTCATGAGCATTAGAGATACAGGGCAACAGATTTTAAGGTTCATTAAAAGTTTCCCCTGCGAGATCAGAGATCTTTTGCAGAAGATTTTGCGAACAAACCTTCATCTCTATTGGATGCTTAAAAGAATTCAGAGCAACCTCCCGAAATCTCCGACAACAGTTTTGGAATCCAATATCATATTTGAGGACGCAATGGGCAGATTTCAAGGCCTTCCTTATCAGTGGTTCCGACATTGGGAAATCTTCGAAGGAATGCTTAGAGCGGAGTTCAAGGGCATTCCGGGACGGTCGAAGGTTCTTGATGGAAGTTATTATCTGTTAGATAATAACAGCCCGGGACGGCTAATATGCAAAGAGAACTGGGCACATGCAGTAATACCAGGCTCGACCATTTCGATGTTCATGCTAATGACTGAGCTTCGCTGGCGACGTGGCCAATGCCCACGTCCAAGTTGCCAGAAAGTCACTCCCAGCTCTGCGACCTCTAACTCCACAATCATATGGTAGGTATTCGATCAAATAGAAAGCTCTAAATACTCGTTGTAATCAATTAATGGTTTATAGTACCAATTGCGGTTTAAAGTACTCTGTAATTAGAGACCCTGTACCTGAAGAACGAAAAATTGTGGACATTGAAGATGAAGAAGCCTACATCTCGCAAATGCAGGTCGAAGAGGATATTCGAGTCTTTGGGGACCGACAAATCCCGTCTGATCTGGATGAAACCGAGAATTCTATCATGGCGTTAGGTAGCTCAACTTCAGATTCACCTAATCTCGCTAGACTAGCCTCTCTGGGCCACCTATCCAATGCAATGGACTCTGTGGAGCCTACAGATGTGACGGGTATCAAGGAACTAAGGATTGTGCAGGATAGATCCGGAAGATTAGATCAATTTACGGATGAAAACGAGATGCTAGATTCTCTCCAGGCAAAGAAACGAACTCCCTTGGATGCCTGGCTCTCGAAAATACCTGCGGTAGGTACTGCATCATACAACATCCCAACAGTTCCGCGTTTGGATTCAGAAGACCTTGAAGCCAAGGGAATCGAAAAATTCCGGAATGTCTACGTCAAAGATGTCGAAAGCATAGGTCAGATACATAGCACCAACTCCGAAAGGGCTTGCACGGATAACCCCCAGGAGATTATATTTAGCGCAAGCATATTTTACCGCAACATCCGAGATCGATATCCTCAAATGCCTAAATTTTTAGCTCGCCGTCTTGCGAAAGCAAATTTAGCTCGATCGGATAGGCTGGAATTCTCACGTGTCGAACAGGGAGAGAGTTCTTCAGAGGAGGACTTCGAGCATGAAAACTTCTGTGCTTCAGTTCTCGACTCTGGAAAGGTGAAGCCGGAAGCTTCTCCAGAAATGATGGACCCCGAGGCCCTTGGGGAAAGTTTAATCGCCAGTACAGAATGTGGTTCTCTAGATGCAATACCCGTTATCCCGGCGATGGAGGGGGTGGGTTCAGTCAAACTCAGAACACTAAGAGTGAGGCAGCACTACGCCGAACGTTTAATGTCTTCCGGTAAAGAGGAAACCAATAGAGACATCTCCTACTGGTCTGAGAAAATTCGTGTTCCCTCTCCACACTCCTCTGCCTCCGGGTCTTCAATGATGAATAGTTCACTCCATGGGTCTGAGGAAGGTGGAAAAATGTCTTCTCCAACACCTAGATCCTCTTCAACGAGCACATCATCGCGATCTGGGTTAATTGACACTTCAACGGGCAAATCATCACGCTCAGGGTCAATTTATGGCTATCAAGAGCTGGTCCTAGAATTACCTCCGCCTCCAATTGAATTGGGTACTCAGCAATCATTTGCGTGTGATATATGCGGATGTACTGTTAATCTCTTGCGTAAGCGAGACTGGACGTAAGTTAGCTCCTTGCCTTGTGTACAAATTTTCTATTTGACTCGCTCACTCTGGTAGAAAACACGTTTTTCAAGACCTTGAACCATATATGTGTACATATGAAGAATGCCGCATTGGAGATAAAACTTACGCCACCCGCGATGCCTTCATAAGGCACGAAATAGAAAACCATCGTAAGGTGTCCCGCGAATTCGGCTGCAACTATTGTAACGAGAAGTTTGAGAGGAGGCGTGATGTAAAGAATCACTTAAGTTCCGATGAATGCAGCAGATCTGCCATTTTGGATATTTCCTCAAAACTTGGATTCCATGTCATTCAAGAGCAGATCGCCGATTCCATATGCCCTTTTTGTGCAACAGAAATCACTGGAGATTACGGAAACCTTACCCAGCATTTGGGTAAGCATCTGGAAGAGGTTTCTTTTGCTGTGGTCAGAAAACCTTATGAGGAATGGCAATTCTACGAGGACAGCGTCTCTGCAAACACACAGGTTCCGTCTGTCACGCCAAAGGAAGATATCTTCGAAGCTACGCTGCGGAGTGATGTGGAAACATTGGCAAATCTCTTGAATGCAGGAGCTGATGTCAACACGGAAAGAAACGGCGAATCGCTACTGCACGTTGCAAGCGCCAAAGGCTGTGACGCTATAGTATCGCTCCTATTACAAAGAGATGCAAACCATCAGAAAAAATCAAAATCTAAAACCGTCGAAAGCCTGTCATCTTCCAGCAAACACCAACTAGACGGGATAGAGAGCCGAAAGGAAGGCCGAACTGCACTAGGAGAGGCGTCAATCCGCGGCCATGTTAAAGTAGCTGCTATGTTGGCTGAAGCAGCTTCTGACCAAGGAATTCGAACCAGCATTGAGGACGCGCTCTTACTCGCAGCAGAGTTTGGGCAACTAAGGATAGTTGAGGAGCTCGTTAGGTGTTTGAAAACTGTTAGAAATCATTGCCTACGAGCAAGCCTCCATTTTGCAGCAAAAGAAGGTCACATTGATATTGTGCAATTCCTTCTGGTTAACGGCGCTGAGATGATACAGTCCATGCACTTGTATTTACCACGCTCCAAACCACTTAATGCGATGGATCCAGACCCATCCGAATGGCATGATTTTATGGATCCATTACTTGCTGCTCTCCAAGGAAATCATAAGACCATTGCTCTGCTCTTAATTAGAGATGGCCCTCCAATACCCGAGTCAACATGGTATAAATGTGCCCTGAATGGGGACCGAGAGCTTGTATCCGCATTGCTCACACACCAAACAGCCTTAAGTACTTTTGGCCAAGATCCGCTTGTTGAAGCAATCGAGAAAGGTTACACAGATGTTGTTGTTATACTGCTAAAGAATGGTATCCGGATCAAACACAGCGCAGTCACTCATGTTTGTGCCCACGGCCAATCCTCTATTCTCAGCCACCTTCTAGACCACGGTGCTGTAGTGGAACCTTATCAAATGAAACGTGCGATGCACAATTGGCATCTGGAAATCATCAAATTAATCCTTTTGCGGCATCCGGAGTTATTACGTCACGCCACATTTGACTCCATTTCCATAACACTAGACAGTGGATTCGTGAAGACTGCAGAAATATCTGCTGAATTCAGCCGCGGGTATTTATATGACAGATTCAAACGAAAACATCAGAGTTTGGCCTTGAATAGAACTGATACGCATGCTAAGATAGTGCAGTTGTTAATGTCAAACGGATTCGATGCGAATGTTGAAGGAGATCACGTGGCACTGAAGCTCTTCTTGGACGCTGATATAGCAGTCAATGGTACCAAAGACCCCAATATAGATAACCCACTGGAGTTTGTAGGAACTCATGCTATTCTTAAAATGCTAATCGAGAGGGAAGCAGACTGGCCAGTTCATGTCACGAGACAAGATAGTTAAGATGTGGAATTTGAACATTGAGTTTTATTGTTGAACGGTGGTAACTACTATTTGTCTTATAAAAGATATACTACCGGAATACCACAGACTCCTAGATATACGAGACCGGTACCCAAGCTGTTGCATGGGGTTGACATGTTTTGGGTGATTGTGACGATGGGCTGTTACATCTATACAGGAAGTCATTAATGGACCAAACTGCAGGCGACTCGGCTATTTCTCGCTTTCCTCGCCCCCTTAATCTGATAGCCATGGATTATATAGTTTTGATACTTCCTTTAACATATTTAAAGTTCACTAACAGTTCTTGCGTGTCGAAGATGGCAAGAGAATTGCTCATTTTGACAGCCGCAGGCGCATTACTTCTTGCAATGTCCCACGACGAAGAAATCGAGAGGAAAAATGAAAGGAAGGCTCCACTCCATCACTGATGATTGCATGAGAGCATATGAAGCGCAAGACACTTCTCAGCTCGACCGAGATATAGCGGATTGCATTCACATAAAAGGTCGTCTACGACTGCGACCATATCCATGGGGAAGATGAGAAGTAGGAGTTCTATAGTTGCTTGGAGTAAGACAAATTATCTACATCTTTATCACTTTTCAAGTAAACAATAGTTGAAAGAATAAGCCGCATTGAGCTCTGCCCATGAATTGTCTGAATAACGTGTATTCCCAGCTTTCAACAATACCAATACCCCCTCCCCCACCCAGAACCCAGAACTTCTATTTCGGCACAGCGACGATGATCGAATCTTTAAGCGGAGTCGTGTATTGTATGATGTTGAGAATCTGAAGCCCAGCAGCGTCAATTAATGCATGCCACTGTTCCTCAGTACGCTCTTTCGAGCCCAGAGCAGCCATCATGGTCAAATCAGTTTGCGCGGCTTGCCAGTGAACTTTCTCATTCGGGAGCACCATATCGTCAATCAGAATGCGCGAGTCTGGGCTCAAAGCAGGAATGAGGTTTCGCAAGATAATGACTGCTTTGTCATCTGGCCAGTCGTGGAGGATGTTGCGCAGGTAGTAAAACTTTGCACCTATATATAGAAGCAGATCAGTTAGAAAGATCAATTGTGAGGCAATACTCATGAATTTCAATTCCATCGTACCTTTGATTACTTGCGGCTCAAAAAAGTTGTGAGCCATAACCTCCACACCATCAAGAGCTGGCATATGGGAAAGCGTCTGAGGCAAGTCTTGAAGTATCAATTTTCCAGCCAACTCTGGAAATTTCTCTCTGACGGCAATGCACTCATGGCCAAATCCTCCACCGATATCCACCAATACAGTATTTCCCTGGAAATCACCTAGGTGTTCTTTGAATGGGAATGCGGATAACCAGGTCGCAGCACCAGCACGCTGAACAGTCATGAACTGGTGAAAATATCCAAAGCGCTGGGGTTGACTGGGGAACCATACAAAACTTGGTAGATCAGTGTTGAAGGCTCGTTGCAAAGCGGTCTTACTGTTGTCGGTGATGTTCTCGTACTTTGTTTCGGCGAGGAAATCGGGTAGTTGCTGTAGGACAGGCCCCACGGTATCGAAGCTACACAAATTGACGTATAAGCTAAAGCTTCATTAAGTGAGAGATTGAGCTCTTACAAATGATGTATACCCCCCTGGTAGTTTTTATCTGCCAGGGTAGCTGTCATAGGACTTGGGGCAAAATGATCCTTGCTTGTTTCTTTGATCTGTCCATTCGCAGCCAGGTACCGCAAGATACGACCTTGACTTCATCAGCAGGATCTACGTGGACAATGAAAGCAATTAAGATATACCTAGAAGCTCTTCTGCGGCTTTCGTCTTCAAAGCCAATGCTGCGACGCTGAGCGGCTCTTTGCTCTCGATGATGGCGTTAAAAATCCCTAAATCAGCGCCAACTCGAGCCATAGTAATTTGAAGGTGCTTAGATGAAGTCAATACCTATTATAACATCTAATGTATGAAAGCTGGACTTACCAATCCACTGAAGCGCTGAAGAGTGTCATAAGGAGTTTCAATACTATATTGAAGGTTGCGCAGAGAGTCTATCAAGCTCTTGCGGCCAGCCTCATCGGCAGTTTTCGCCAAGTCCTCGATCTGGCTGACGATGGAATCCATACTTTTGAATATTGGCTCAATGCTAATGGGAAAATGTAGCAGTGTATCTTTTCGACGTTTTGGAACAGGAGAATTATGATGTGAATCGTGAAAGCATTTCTCTTCATGTAGATTGCGAATGATGAATTATATATTCTCTATTCCAACTTGGAACCCAATTGATTACTTAGCCACATACAAAACAGTAATCGTCCAGAACTGTTAACAGTTCTGGATTGTGAATGCTGTACAACTATAGTACACCCTATCCTGTGGTGTAAGCTTACTTGCATGGACAACAAATCAAAATTGTAATCCCGTAATATTGCCGACGATTAGTCCCAGGACTAATTGACATCAAAAGCTGAGATAAAAGTAGTCCCAGGACTGATTGACATCAAAAGCTGAGATGAAATTTCCCAGAATATATCCATAGCATTCACCCGGCGCAACGTCTGATGCTTGAATCCCTGTATGAATAGGTTCACTGTTCTTACTTTGGTTTCACTTCCTGATGTCTGTCCTGTGCCGAACAGCATTCTCAGGATCCCATTCTTTCAACTATTGAAATTGCTGTTCTCATGTACAACACTTGCAAGACGACGTGGGCCAGGACCAGGCCAGTACGGGATACTTGGTAGTCGATCAAATTCCTAAACCTTCATAGCTTCGAACCACATTCTGACTACTCTCACAGAAGAAATGCTTATGGCCAACATGATGAAGGGGGTCCGGATAACTTAATAGAGATGAACGAGATGGAGAGAGTTCTCAGTCTGCACCGATCCATACATCTCCTGTGAACACCTTGCCCTCTGTAGGGTAACCGAAGGAGCTTCGAAATCAATTTCCGAGACAATACAGTCAAAATTCATCTCAGCTTCAAGATCAGCGGCCGGCCAAACTTTCGATCACCGTCTTATGAAATGTAAGTCTGCGTGCAGCAAGATATGGCATCTTGTATCATCACGCCTATATGGAAGTAGCTTGAGACTTCAGAGGATGATACCGTCTGCATAAGACTGTGATGAAATATGTCGACGGCAATCGCACGCTTTCAAGCTCATGACAATGGGCCAAGCTGCTGGAGCGCGGTACAGCTGTTGGGAGGGAGACAAACCTCCACTGCCCCGAAAGAAGAGCAGCATCGTTAGTATGAGTAGAATGGAGTTCTTTCAATTAACTGTAGGAACCCAGTCATGCGCTCTAGAGCTGTAATTTGGTAGCCTGCCTGTCTTAAAGCAATTACACCTGCCGCAACAATAATTTCCGTGCACACTAAACAGTTTTCAAACAGTTGAGCTATCGAGGCATTGATGTGGTATGGCGAAATGCGGAGCAGGGTGGGCGGAGTACGGATAAGCGGTGTATACGCCAGTGCTAATGGTTATTCTCGAAGGAAAACGCTACTTGCAAGTTGCGCATAGAGTTCATGAAGGAAGGAGATAGACGGTCAACGGAAGACGACCATCACTCACGCCACAGAATATGAAGACTCCTTTGAGGCCATTTATCGGATCGTAGGAAAGACTATAGCGGCAGCGACTCTTTCTAGGGAATTGTTATCTTTCAGGGAATCATGAAAGTTAAGTTTTCTGAACTCGAGAAGCGGTCTGATGCAGAACAGCTAAATATAGCCGCAATACAGCCACGTGAAAAATGTAGTGACTCGTGAGAGGTGTGACAACAAAGGCGCAACGCAGATAGATCTCGACCACGAATTCCGCCATCCACATACTCTGTAGATACCGCACTACACCAGAAACCTCAACAAGCAGTGACAGCACCGAACGCATGTCTCGAAAATTTGAGCTTCCGATACGAGAAATGCTGTCCCGTCCCTATTAGGCAGGTCTAGTGTAATGATGTGGCGCCCGCTAGATCATCCAATAGTATGCTCAGCTCTCAGCTTCCTCACATCTCGGAAAACAAGTTTATGTTTATTCTTCTCCTCATCAAATAAACCTCCTACCAATCTTGGCAATGGAAACGAACGTCAAAAGGTATGGTATAAAGGATCTACATTCCCCGCAATGCGACGAAATTGTCCGAATACAGCACCTGCCAAGATGAGTAAATACCGCATCAAATCAATCCACAACTACAACGCGATGAGGCAGTTGGCTGCTCCCTATCTGCCAACCCCTGTCGGTACCAGCCTCAGAAAATAAGCTTCACATGGCTGAAACAAACAACTAACCCGGTGGCTTTTGTAATGCATACAAACGATTGGTCAATCGGAGCCCGTGGTCTCATTTACAGCTTTTATCCACAGCGAATCAGCAAGCTTGAAATGAACAATTGAGTTTCCCCGCAAATTGGAACAACACAGCGCAATATCGCGGTTCTATAAAGCTGTTCTTGAATCCCAGGGTTTTGCTGGACCAGATTCCTGTTTATTTTTCGTATCGAACTGTTACTTCGTCTCTTAATTCTTGATCAATTAATTGGATAACTTTATCAAAACGAGAACAATCTCGCGAAATACTATTCAAAATGAAGTTCTTCCTCACTGTATCTGCCATCGCAGGCCTTGTTTCTGCCCAAAACCTCGGAGGCGAACCAGCGTGTGCTGTACGTAGCTTTTGATTGAATTCACTCCTCCATTAAAAATCTCCAAAACTAATCATCGCACCCACAGATCGGATGTCTTAGCTCCGCCATCGTGGCAGCTGGTTGCGCCGCCACCGACCAAGCCTGCGCATGCGGTACCGCCCAAGCCGCCATCCAAACCGCCGTCACTCCTTGTCTTCTGAAAAACTGCAACCAGAGTGATCTCCTCGTGGCAGCATCCGTCGGATTGGGACTGTGTTCTGCACTTTCCGCTTCTGCGACACAAACCTCTGCCGTTTCGGGCTCCTCCACTGCTTCATCTGGAGCTTCGGCTGCGCCCTTGACTTCAGGCGCTAGCAGTTCGGAACCAGATGGCACGGTTACGGCTTTGAGCACTAGCGTTACGTCGCCTGGTGGACCGATGGATTCAGCTAGTTCGGCTAGCTTTACATTACCGGGCGGACCCCTTCAGACTTCGGGTGTGGTATCGGTTCATACTGCCACTTCGAGCGGTTCGTCCGCTGGATCTACCGCACAAAGTAGTTCTGCAGCCTCGAGTAAGAGTGCATCGAGCAGCGCGGCTGGTGGATCTGCGACTTCGAGTGCACCGGCACAAGCTTCGACAAATGCGGCGCCACAAATGGGTGTGAAGATGGTTGGTGGATTGGCTGGTGCATTTATGGGTTTCGTTGCTGCTCTATAAGGAGGTTCTGTGGTGTGCAGGTTGTGATGAGGAACGGACTGGAAGTCATGAATAGTGGTTCAATAATATGCACATATGGTGGTACGGATTACGGCATCTGAACATTTGACTGTACATATGATAATGTTAATTTACTTGCGAAAACTTTGCTATGGTCCTGACGTTATGAGAAAGATAAGAAAAGGGATAACAAGGCGTAGATCCCAACATTCTTGGCACATCACCGCGCAACAATGTTTTCACACACTGCGTGCAGTATGATATCAACCATTCCCTCTGGCCCGCTTCTGGACCTTCACTAATCGTTCATCCAAGCAACACAAATGCGCTTCCAAACCCATTCACTCACTCTGCCTTCGCCTCAACTACTGAACCAATGCGCCGCCAACCCGCGACCCGCGTGCTTGTGCATATACATGCGCGAGATATACACCTAGTATGTAGTAGTTCTAGGCTTCGTTCGCGGAACTAGTATACAAGCACTGTATCAAAGCTTCGGAGTTCCCGCAATCTAGATCTCCACCAGTCTGGTGGTACTTATGTCCTCTAATATCTAACTGCTCTGATGAAGCGATGCGAAAGGGTTGCGGTGGATGTAGAACAGAGCAGAGCAGATCGCAACAGAAGAGATTGCAACAGAGCAGATCACAACAAGCGGAGAGTCTATCCAGGATAACAAATCCAAAGGAGATTACACCACACCAACAATACCATCTCGAGTGATAAAGTTCTCCCCCTCGAACTCTAACTTTAACTCTATCCCCTTTCTAAGCCTCCAAGACCGATATTTACCCTCCTCTTCCCAACGACAACAAAGCATGCCGGGAATAAGAAATCCATTATATACATATTGATGAGGAAAGAGATATATATATCCCTATAAGATAGGGTTGAGGATGAGGATGATTAGCAAATTGTGAGATTTGCAAATACTGGAGAAATTGTGGAGAAAAGAAGGGAAGTGGGGAAAGCTTCCGGGATAACTATACTTTTTCTCGTACGATTGTAAGATTACTGAGATATTGGGATGGTTCGGCCGAGCCGAGTTGGGTTGAATATGGGAAGGATATTGTGCAGGAGGACGCCTCTAGAATCTAGAGAAAGGCTATTAAGTGAGATGAGATTATTTGAGGAGGAAATGCGAGGGATCAGGGTTCGCCATGATGTGATGTTGAGGTTGTTTTGTGATGGTGGGTCGTTTGTTCATATTGGTTCCATCAGCTACTGCAAAGAATGCACTGCACACAAAACAATTACTCCAACCTTTACTCAATTCTCCTGTATTATATCTCTAAAGATTGTATAAGCGAAACATCAATGGTATATTTTCTACGCCCTTTCCAATTCCATCCAGTTTCCAGTCCATTCCATTCATTCCAGTTAATCATTCATAACTCATCGCATCCCCCCTCATAACTTCTCTCTCACCTCCGCATCCTGACTAGAAGACTCATCAGCTCTCTCAATTCTCTCCTCTCGCTGGTTTTTCGTATCCCCGGCCTTGAAATCCGCCGTCATATCGAAATGATACAATGGCTCCAACGTAGCGTGTTTGTTGAAGAAAATGTATCGCTTGACCCAGTATGGAAGGGTCTTGGTGAGTTGGTAGCGCACGAAAGTGCGTGTCGGAATGGCGAAGATGTAGTCGAGCTCTTCAAGAGTTCGCTGTTTGGTTTCGGGGACAAACAAGAAGATCATGACGAAGGCGACGACGTTAAGTCCGCTATGATGGTTTGTTAGTTATAAGTTCGAGGTACAGTCAAATCCAGTGGTAGGGTAGGACGAATAACTTACGCATAGAAACAGAATGCTCCGACGGGGTGGAAGACTTCCAGGATCTTAGGGAAAGAGATGGAAAGAACTGCGGCCCAGAAGAGACAGGTGGCGACGGCCCATCCCATTCCTACTTCTCTGTGGGAAAGAGGGAATACTTCGGCAGAGTATGTGAATGGAACCGGTCCCTCTCCGGGGGAGTAGAACGCTGCGAAGACGTAGATGAAGGTGGCGATGAGCCCAAGATGAGCAGTTTTATCCTCACTACAACATGATTAGAAGTGCCTACTGTAAAGTTGGGAGTTCCTTACGGGATGAGGAAACACAATCCAGCCACGAGAAGAGACCATGCCATCTGAGGGAAGGTAAAGAGAAGAAGAGATCTTCTGCCGAAAGTATCGATAGTCCAAATTGCCGGCCAACTAGAGAACAGTTAGAAGATGATAGGTAGAACTGATGAAGGGGTTCTTACGCAAAAACAAAGTTAACCAAACCGAAACCGAAAGATGCAATCAAAGCGTTCTTTGAGGTGGCACCAGCTTGTTTGAAAATGGTAGAAGAATAGAAAGCAATGATGTTGATACCACACATCTGCTGTGCAATCATGACGGTGAAGGATGCGAGTGTTGCTCTTCGGACACGAGGAATAGTGAAAAGTTGGATGAACCGACTAACATAGTTGGTCTTGCCGACGATTGCCGCTTCGATTTTCAACTGACAATCGATGAAGTAAAGATCTCTTGCTGCGAAAAGGTCGTGCTTTCGGAGACGGCATAGGGATTTGTATGCCTTTTTGTATTCTCCTCTCTTCATGTACCATCTTGGAGATTCTGATATCTATTAGCGCATGTCGAATGTACACCATGGGACTTGCTTACCTGGGCAGAAAAAGATCAAAACTGCTAGAGGAAGAGCTGGGATGAAAGCTGAACCAATTTGCAATCTCCAGGCAATCTTTCCAGTGTCGACAACGACCAAATTCTACAATGATGTTAGTTCGGTATGCTATCAATGGGTGAGGTGAAACTTACAGCCACGAATCCCAAGAAAATACCGAATGCAGTCCACATTTGCCATGACATGACCAAAGCGCTAATGATCGATTAGCAGATGACTTCCACGAATTGTAGATGGAATCCCTCTGGTGCCTTACCCTCGAATCTTTGCTGGACTGTTTTCTGCGGCGAAAATAGGTACAGTACTACCCTTTAATCCCATACCAAGACCAAGAATCAAACGACTGATGAACAATGTTTCCCACGATTTCGAGAAGGCTCCACCGATGGGAGTAAATACACAGATGATAGCAGCGATGAAGATTGTACCACGACGACCGAACCAAGTATTAAATGGGTCACTAATCCAGCAGCCACTGACGATTTCATTAGCATAACCACGTAGGATACGGAATGCGCAATACTCACAGAAAAGCGGAACCAATGTATGGACCAGCATTGACCAATCCAACAAGCCAATTGTCGCGATCATGATTTGGAGAAGCTGGATTTTCACCTTGACCAATACCGAATTCTGATGGGAACGAAAGATTTGCGCCGTTACTTCCAGTTTGATCCCAACCTCTGTTATGCCACTTAGTATTTGAGCCCCCATGAAGAATGTGCGTGTAAACCTACTGGACGGCAGCACCGATAGAGCAAGTAATAATCGTCAAGTACAGAGTGATTGGATGACTCCATCTGTGAGCGGCTTCGAATCGCAAAGCGACTTTGTCCTCTTCGTCCAATTGCCTCACGTTTTCGAAGTTTTCCGGGTCAGCAGCAACCAGAGCACCCTTCTCGAGTAATGGGAGGATATCGATTAGATCGTTTTCGCGCGCGAATTCCCCCACATCTCGAAGGAGGACGGTTTCTCCCAATCCCGCAAGAGGATTTTGGATTCTGAGACGAATTAGCTGGAGGTTAATCGAGAGCCAATTCAATTGAAGCTTACTTGGCGGTAGGATTGTTGTTTAAATCCACGTGTGTAGTGGGGTGAGCATGTTCAACCGTGTTAACGGCATCAATTGTGTCTTCCTTCATGTTGACAAAGTATAGAAGCAAACACTTGGGATACCTTGGCAGTAATCTGGGCGAGAAAGACAAGAAAGCAAAGGAATGATAAGACACGCTGCGGGGGACATGGAAGCATTATAAACCCAAGTTCACTGGATGCTAAGGAGCTACTGTACTGGGCTTCCCCTCCATCAAGAAGCTAGGGCGAGGTTGCATCCTTGCCACATGGGAGACACTACCATACGTGAATGGGGAAGTGGGCTAGCTACACAAGACCAACCAACCGTTGCGCGGAGGGTATACGGTATCAGGCCAGAATCGGCGTGACCGAGTGTGTGGGCGATGGAAATGCCCATTTCAGCGATGATAAGCTGGTAGGTACAGTAGAGTCTTGTCATAAGCAGCGCTAGGGGATTAGGGTAAGAGCGCAAGGTTGAGCGCAACAGTAAATGTGGATTCTACTGAGCTCATGGTCCAATGGGAGGGCTCGTAAGACTTAATCCGCCAAGGATCCAGCAAGCACAAAGAAAGATTTTGGCGCGCGCCCCGCTACGTACTTCGTAGTGCAATCTTCATTGTCACCGTCCGACCCCGCAACATCTGGAGAAGTACAGGGGGCGTAGCTTGTAGCTTTATGTAGCTTCCTGTAGCTGCCTGTCACTATCCAAGTCAAACCGTAACACCGCACGAGACTCGAAGTAACAGTCGTACGCTGTTGCCGTCTGCGTTGGCCGAGACTTGCAAGTAAGATTACCGATCATCGATGATGGGAATGAGAAGGATTGTACTTTGTACAGTACAAGTGCTGTACGTCGTAACAGCAACTCTGTCAGAATGCGCTTTCGCAGTCTAGAATCCAACTGCGCGATGACTGACGAACTATTTTTCCATCGCTTCGCATTTGCTGTGAAAATGGGGTTCGTCCAAGTTCCTAAAAAGATTGACTCCACCGCGCATTTTCTGAAGGCGAAAGAAGGATAGCGAGAGCGGGATCCTGAATAGGTGGAGATCTTCATTCGATCCATGCTCGAGACCACCCGTTCTCTGGCGCCCCCCCATGGAGCCCCAACATGGAGTCAAGCTAAACCGCCGTTTCCACAATTTTCCACTCTTACCCCAGCAAAATTGCCAAGTTGTTCGTAAGTGGCACACCGTACGGAAGTAAATAACCAACCTGACTAAATCTCCCGTCGTATCGTATCTCCAGCATGTATCTCGTGTCGTGTTGTTCATTGTGAGATCGAGGTTCTGTCCGTCAACCTGATGGCCATCGTCCAAAAGTCAGTTGATCTGGGTCCGCATACGGTATTTGGTGTGATAATGAGAATAACCAACAGAACCGGTAGCTGTAAGACGAACAAATATATCGCGGAGAAATAATACGAGCCTCTGAGTCCTAAGATTCAACGCGGAGCTGAGCTTAGCCATGCGAGGCATGTATAATTGGTTGGTGATAATCAGGGACCCACACGTGATAGCGACCCAATGTTAGTAACGAGGATCGTTCCATTTCCCACCCGATGGCAGCCGTCAGCTTTAGACACGGGACTCAAATGTAAGCGCTTTGGACCAGAGCGGCAGAGCCATGCTTCGGTACCATTTTCGGTACATTTATCAATCATGTGAATTGAAAACTGTTTGCGCTTTTGTCAACTTAACTTACTAAGAACGAAATCATCGGACAAATAGTTGCTCGGCCTACGTCGTGTAAATGTCACCCCCGGACTCCACAAACTTTTTCACCAACGAATCTAGGTCAAACCTCGGATAGCTACCGCAGCCTAAGACTGAGACAGCTTGCCGTCTTGGAAGTGAAATAATGTGGTGGAACCTACCGAGTGATGTCGGATTGCTACTTTCAGGACAAAGCGCGGGAGTGGCTCGAATCAGCGCCGGCATCTGCAATTGAAGTAACGCAAAGATTGGATGTGGGACACGGGACTTAGAGTGTTCGAATGTACTCTATACACAGCCATTCCTTCTTATGTCTTTTACACTGAACCGCGTTTCGCTGTTGGTAGTTTGGCGACGTGAGCCAGAAGCTTTTTCTAAAGTTTAGCAAATTTTACATGATTTTACCCATCCAGTGCGTAGTACGATACCTGAAGAATTGCCGTGATAAAATAGTCATATTTTAATCAACCTCAAAAGAAGAATTGATGCGTTAATCGTTGGTGTGCATCAACCCATAGATCAGGTGGAGTACATTGGCATCTTGGAAGATTTAGATGAATAGGATGATAAGAAAAGGCAATTGTCGATGAGTTGAAGATGGTGTTAGCGGAACATTGGGGAGCGCTATACGCTTCCATGATGCTCAGGAGCAAAACTACGTGTCAGCTTGTGGTATGAGAAGTAGGTGCAAGGACTGTCCAGGAGTCTACGGCCAGCGCAGGAACGAAGCACCTCGTGAACAGGACTTGGAGAAGGTGTGCGGGATAGATACATGTATCTCTAAGCTAAGCATATTGGATATCACAGGGCCGCGAAGCAAAAAATATTGGTTAATATATGTAATAGTGATTCTGATTAGCATAACAAATATGATCAGAGCGAGCTACTTGCTCGACCATGAAAAAAATAACAGCTGCGCTAGAACATACTGAGCCCAAGAAGAAACTTTCACCACGGGATTTGCCTCGACATTGCTTTTGGATACTCCAAGTGACATAAAATATCAAAGTCATCTCCATGAAATCGCTCCAAATATGTGCAACTCGCCTGACATTCCAAAGATACTCGACGCCAGATCCACCAGTGTGGAAATTCACAGACTTTCGCAAGCCACCACGAGAGCAACAAAATCGCTTTCGGCTCCTTTTCAAACAACAAGCGTTTGTATTCTGGGCGGATAGTACAGACAAAAGACCAAAAGCACAAAATAACCGTAGCAGCGTCGTTGATTTTCATGGTGTCAGCTAGGATAGACAACGCAAGATGGTATGGGTTGTTGTCGACGGTCGAAGTCGCGCCAAGCCCATATAGAGATTTGAAATTCCGGGGAAGACTATCTAGACGTACGTCTGCTGCGCTTGGGAAACTTACTGGCATGGGTGGCCCTAAGAGCTCTTTAAAAGCACTAGTGTTCCTATCCATGCCCAGCTTCCAGACCTCTTGTTTACCCCAACTTATTGTTAGCCAATTGAGGTCCATAGACGATGTAGGTACCAGTGGCCATGCCTCTTTCGGCGTGTCCGCTTCTATATTAGCGAAGGCAATCATTCCAAGGAGCATCGAGGTAGCGTATAAGGCATCCTGCGCTGCACTTTCAGGTGGGGATGAAGAAAGCTCCTTGCTGAATAATGCTATACCTTGATACCAATGATAAATTTCCGTCGAAGACATTTTGTAATTTCGCGGGTCTCCCATGAATCGATCGTGCATAAGCGTAAATGTTAAAAGCGTGTGCATCAAGTGAGGATACTATAGTGGGTTGGTAATCGATGCGATCTTCGGTGCAGATGTAAAACTTACCAAGCAGCTAAGCTTGACAAACTCATTTTGGTAAATTCGAAGATTTCTCTCAGTTGTAACAGTGTAGACAGTCCTCGACTGAAAATTATCCAGCAGTTGTAAGTGTCTTTGCTCCCCCAAATTGTGCGAATCGCTATTGAGCCATGGTGTCTGGTTTGGAAGACTTATGTCAACAATTGTTTGACTCAACGAATATGGTAGTCTTTGGGACAGGGTTTCGAAGCTCAGGGCTTTAACAACGAAAGGCTGCAGCTGTAGCTCGGGGGATGTATCGTCATAATTGCATAGAACGCTATATGATGTGCATCGTTTGCAGTGGGGTTTCTTTTCGTCGCACTATGCATAGCTTGGGTTAGCTGATTTCTTGAAGGGTGGCAGGCGGGGAGGCGCAAGGAGAGATAGAGGGATGAAACCGGCATCTTACATACCTTAACCTTCCTGAGCTTGCAGTTCCCACATCCACGACGAGACTTGCGATGTGATTTGATCTTACGGACTGCTTCCTTGGCGGGTGTCGACATGGCGTTCGCGAGGCTTTGAATTGGAGCAAGGCTTGGGGCTATTCCAAGCTGTCACACTCTCGAGGGAATCTGCAGGTCAAGAAGGTCTCATCTCAATATTGCGGTGCCGGGAAGATTGATTCGTGAGCATCATGGGTGAGGAATCGATCGCAAGGAGCGGGGCACAGCGTAACGAGTGGCTGTGCGATAACGTCGTCCACTTTTGGCTGAAGTCCGAACCCATATCTGGGCCATACAGAGAGTGTGGAGTTGTAAGCAAAGATTATATGAGCCCCGTCATTGAGGGAGTAATGCGAGGCTGAGATGAAGTTCACAAATAGCTCTCATGATTGATTTGTTGGAAAACCCCGCCGGCCCTTGTCATTTCAGCCCACACTAACCACAATTCGCATACAAAAACGCGCTAAGCTTCTTCGGATGCGGGTCAATCCTCTCGTCTTTTCCATAGGATCTTTCAACCTCTTCAGTCGACTCCACTTCGCGCCAGCATTCTCATCAAAACCCCGCCTAACCTCGATTCGCATTCTGCATCTTATCTCACTGGCTCGAATGGCAGATATATCTCCATACGGCTTTCATTATTGTCCGATACCTTCAGATTCGGACATGAAGAACCATCCCCCTCCGTTTATTATAAGAGACGATGTCCGAGACGGTAGGCCGACGATAGGTATAAGTATCGCGTTTCGTCTTCATTTCATTGCTACATCAATCGTTGATAGTTCTCTTCATCTCACCAATTTCAAGCTCTTTACTCCATTTTGATATCAAGTGCAGAGTAGCACTATCCAGCTCAACGATCGCAAGGGAACCTGCAGGCCATATAGCTTTTCATTACATCTTCCATACCACTTGACCCGTTCATGCCAGATTATCTTATCTCCTCCTAAACACTCCAGCTCTCCCCATACTCATCACCATGTCTTCAGCATCAAATACCCCCTCAAATAAAGCTGTGTGGCTTCAATCCTGCGGCAAATTAGAAGTCAAAGCTGCACCATACACTCACCCGGAGAAGAACGAAATCGTCATCAAGAACCGTGCACTCGCCATCAACCCCGCAGATTGGATCAAGCAAGATATGGGCAGCTTCATGTTCCCTTGGATAAAATATCCTTGTGTTATGGGATATGATGTCGCTGGAGAGGTCATCGAGGTTGGAGCTGGTGTTACGCGATTCAAAGTTGGTGATCGTGTTGTTGGTATGGCGACTGGGACAAGCAAGCTGCTGAACACCCCAACAAAAAGTGGTTTCCAACTCTATCCTATTCTCCTAGAGCATATGACGTCCCATATCCCCAGCACTCTCTCGTTTGAACAAGCTTCCGTCATTCCCCTGGGATTCTCAACAGCGGCATGCGGGCTGTTTCAAAAGGATCATTTAGGTCTTCAACTTCCATCGATGTCTCCCAAACCTACTGGCGAGACTGTTCTCATCTGGGGTGGCTCTAGCAGTGTTGGTGTCAATGCTATTCAGTATGTTTACCTTTCTCTACTGATGATCCTTTGATTTTCCAAGGCGATGTGTTAATTATTCTAGACTTGCGGTTGCTGCTGGATACGAAGTCATCACCACATGCTCTCCTAGAAACTTCGAGCTGGTCAAGCGACTCGGTGCAAGTCAGGCCTTCGACTATAACAGCAAAACTGTTATCCCTGATATCATACGCGCGCTTCAGAATGTGACCGTGGCCGGCGCCATCTCCACAGGAAAAGGAGCCATAGAAGCATGTATGGACATTCTCGACAAATGTCAAGGAAACAAAGTCCTTGCCATGATGACCTATCCTTTACCCACGCCACCACCAAAACACTTTGTTGTTCCGAAGACCATTGCTACTTTTGTACCATGGATGGCTGCAAATTATGTCAAATGCAAGACTAGAGGAATCAAGAATGCATTTGTAGAAGGGTCGAGTCTGGTACCTAATGGGATCGGAGAAACCGTCTACGTGAACTTCCTTTCTGAAGCATTGGAGAAAGGTACTTTTGTTGCTGCGCCTGAGCCCAAGGTGGTTGGCACAGGATTGGAATTTGTGGAGGCTGGAATGAAGATACAAAGAGATGGGGTTTCTGCTTGTAAGGTCGTGATTGCGTTGGATTGATATAGTGGCGTTGCTTTCCTTTTTCAAGATACCTCCTTCGGATACTTGGCGCTTTGTTTATTGTAGAAGGGACATCTAATTTGTACGTGTTATCTTCTTTCTTGCTGCGCATTTCTCATGAGCGGTTTTCCCACGACGTATCTCAATGTTTGAATGGTCCGGTCCACGTTAAGAAACATTACCCATTCATCCACGCGAGTTAATTGTTAACATTATCATTCCATCCCAAGAAGAATGTTGATTTCGAGTCAGAGAATAGTCAATGGTCAGCGTTTTCATAGTCAGCGGTCTCAAAGTATCCACCTTCCCGAAACATGCATGATATCTCTGCTCCACCCGCGGTCCGAGCCAGCGGGAACGTGGCGCGGAAAGGAGTACCAACTACCGGTAGCAGGGGAAACCAAGGAGAATGCACGAAAGCGAGATTGCGCCATCTAGACTCGTCGGAACGGCTTTTATTCTATTTGTGGCTCTGGATTGACAGTCTTGATATGCATACGAGGGATTCTAAAATCATGGGTTCTCATGCTATAGGACACTTAGTCGACAATGCTACCACAGGCATTCACCAAAACAACGTCCGGCTCCCCCGCCCCTCTTCGGTTTCCGTTTCTCGTCATCCATCTCGTCACCATCCCTATCCCTGCTTCAAACGACACTCAATATGGGAGTGCGTCCCCACTGGATACCTCCAAATATTGACAATTTCCAAACCCGCCGCACCTACAATCTCCTCAAATTCTGACTTGGACTTCTCTTTCCCGCTTAACATCATCATACAGAAATCCATCCAATAGAAAAACATATCGCCTCCGATGTCGGTCCTTTCCGGGCGGATATTGTCTGCGATTACTAGTCTAGATTGCGGTCCCATGGCCGATGCGATGTTTTTGAGGAGTTCTATACAGACGGGCTCGTAAAAGTCGTGGAGGATGCGACGGATAAAGTAGATGTGCGCGTCTAGGAAAGAGTTCAGTACCACGATATGCAAAAGTGGAGTTTAACGGTAAGATTGATTGCTTACTTTTGACAGGCTGCGGGGTATGAAAGTCATACACCATCTTTTCAATGTTCGGAATCCTCTCATTCGCCAATTTATCCAACACATCTGCACGATCCTGCAGGATCAATTTTGCTCCAAACCCGGCTGGGGCTTCTTTCTGCAGTGCGACCAGAGCTTGCCCTTGACCGCCTCCGATATCAACGACGAATGGTCGGTCTTTCTCCGCTTCTACTTCATCCTTCATGCTCGCGAATGGAAATAATCCTAAGATGGGGACAGACTGCTCCATTTGCACCATGGTTGTGTTAAACATGTGGAGGCGTTCGGGGGTATGAGATATCGCTTCATAGTAGGTCTTCCCCTCGAGACCATGGCCGTACGCAAAAGGAGATTTTTTGAGATCGTACAAGTCTTCACGCGAATGCGTTTTGAAGTATTCGGGTAGTTTCATGTATGGTGGAGTATTGTCGTAGCTTATCACGAGATGAGTGGTTGGGATTCTGATAGAGTGAGGAAAAGTGTCTTACATCATTCTGAATAATTCTAGACCGCTTCCCGGGAGGTATGCCCGGGATTTACTATTGTGCTGGAAAACGTCTGGTGCGACTTCTTCCCCGATGCCTAACATGGCGGTGATGCGTAGGGCTCGAGCTGTATGGCAGATTATTATTGACCTCGGGATCGACGCAGGGATATCTAGTTACCTATGGCGGATTCCTCAATTTCAAGTAAAGAAGCAAGGTCTTTAGTGCTGATAGGTCCTTCAGCAGGCATCTTCTCAAAAGCTCCAAGTTCAGTGAGGAGGTGAAGGGCAGCTATCCCAATGGTCTATATCGAGCAGCGTTTTTAGAAAGCTTCCCAGATACTGGGGCTCGGCAACTCACCATTTCCCATTGTCTGTTTAAAACATCTAGCGGCTCTTCTAGAAGATACCGAAGCTTATCGATTTGTTTGAGAAGCTTGGCTTGAGTATGCTGGTCGCCGTCGAAGTCATTGACCGCTGCAGCTATTTCGTTCGCAGTCTTCTTGAGTTCCTCGTTCTTGTTTAACCCCATGGTGATGAACTTTGTTTTGACAGTCTTGACACAGCCTTGACGCTGAAGAAGATTAACAAAAAGTTCTTATCGCGATCCTGAAACTTTCGATTCTGGTGAAGATATCCCGTAGAGGTTGACGCGTTCTTGTGATACACTGATACACTGAGGGTCCCGACAGTTAGTGGGGTAAGCCGACGTCGAAGTGAGGCAGACATGGCACGTTTTCCGGCTTAGTGTGAAATCCCCGGAACTCTTTATCGGTGTCTTGGAAGTTAGAACCGAATACCCGGTGGGGTTAAGTCATGGTACACTCAAATTCCTACTCGGATACTCTTCAATTACATACAAATCAACAAATTAAGATATTACTTGGAGCTATCGATCTGCTTTAAAAGTTGTCTGAGATCTATTATCTCGAGCATTTAGGTTCATTTATGAACAGATCAAATGCCTCAGATGGAATATTGGTTTTTATGTGCCATGCTTAAACCCCACCTGGTGCGACTGAAATATCTTCGGAGGCGGAGGCGGCACCTGCCGAGGATCCTCAATATCTGCGGGTCCCCTATATCCCTCTGACTCGACGTTCATCTCGGCAAAATTTCGTTCTATAACTCAATAAACTATGGACCGTTTATCGGCTACGAAGACGGAGAAGATTCTCATTCAGCGTGCAGAGGCTAAATTTTTAATCCGATCCTCCCAAAAGGGAGAGGGACGTACTAAGCGAAAGATTTATATACAAAGACTTGTACGAAGTAATGCCAAGAGTCATAAGAGGATTGGAAGAAGTTCTTTCAGTATTGGATTTCATGCTTCGGATGAATAAAACTTTGCCTGTTCTTCAGCAATTTCATTCTTCTCAAGAACGCGAATTTTGAGAACTTAGAGACTATTGCTGTGTAATTGCGTCTACCTACCTAGCTACTAACCCACCCGCACGCTCGAAAAAATGTCCCAAGGCGAGTACATTGAGCATAGTCACGGAGATTTGGAGGACGAGGTTAGTTTTGACCGATTTTTGATGTTAGTCCTCACTGACCAGACTATAGAGCGCAGATTTTGCGGACGATACACGAGGTTCTCTTGCCTCTCTGACTTCAAGTATCGCGAAAGGCGTTGTGGAGAATGGGAGAACGTACGCTACGTATGGCCGAGAAGGTTGAGTAGTCAAATTCTCTATATGAACTACCGGTGCTAACGATATAGAGCACGGTATGCCGATGGATGAGAGGGAGATGGAGAGGATAGACATGGCTCACGAGAAATATTATATACTTCTAGAGGAAAAACGATTTCTTGCACGGATAGACCCGAATCTTCAACGGGTATTGGATTTGGGTTGTGGAACAGGTAGGTCTTGAACCCCTTTCTCCGGACATGGTGAGCTGATACGCATCTAGGAATTTGGAGTATAGATTTTGCCGACGCCCATCCATCTGCTGAGGTGAGCAACTTGAATCGAATATCTGAGCTGAGTATTAACCGTTGTTAAGGTTGTCGGCGTAGACATTGCTCCGATACAGCCAAGATGGTAAGTCATACGAACTGTTCCGGTTCAAGTACTGATGAAATTCAATCAGGGTTCCTCCAAATTGTCAATTTCAGGTGGACGACATCACGATGCCGTGGACATGGCAGAAGGATAGATTCGACTTTATCTTCTTGAGGGACCTGCTCCTTTCCATCAGAGACTGGCCTGCTTTGATCCGGCAATGTTATGAGTATGATCAAGTCCTTTTGATTCCGGTGATATCTATTAATGGTCGGTAGTCATGTCAAACCTGGGAGCTGGGTAGAGTTCGAATCAATAATGGGTGTCCTTGGGTGTGATGATGACACAGTCCCTCCAAACAGCAAGTTTAGGGAATATGATAAACATGTCAGAGAAGCAGCGAACGTTTATGGGACACCGCTGGAGGATATCGCGTTATTCAAGAAATGGTTTGAAGAAGCCGGGTTTGAAGCCGTGGTAGAAAAGAAATACAAGATCCCGACGAATCCATGGCCAAAGGATCCTCGCCTGAAATTGATTGGTGCTTTTGAGCAGCAAAATTTCCTCACTGGCATCGAAGGAATGAGCATTCGTGCTTTACAAGCATTGGGCTGGAGTTATGAAGAAATCATCGTATTTCTTGCCGCCGTGAAGAAAGAAATAAAAGATAAAAGACAACATCCTTATTACCCATTGTAAGTTTGATGCCACATGCACAGGTTTCGTGGCTAACTGAACAGTTATGTTGTGTATGGGCGGAAGCCTATTCGATGACACTTGAGTAAAGGATAGAGTTATTGTAACGATAAGGGGCAGTAGCGTGCAACCTGCCGGAACGTGTTGATTGAATCCTGAAGGCTGATGCCCCAGTAAACTTACAAATGGATCTACTATGTAAGAAAGACGCGACAAACCCCGTATCAGTCTGACCTGGCACTGTACTAATCGAATAAAAAGAATCATTTGCGATGGAGACAATGAAGTTTCCCAGTTTTTCGCGGACTGAAGACGCTTTTGTTGTTGAGAGTTTGTATTCGAATTATCGAATATTATGCAATATATGATCAGTAATGTGCACGCAAAGCACAGCCTCGAGCGAGGTGCCCTGGAGGCGTTCGATAGTTAGTTTTCAGGCAACTGCATTGAGAATAGAATTATCAACCAATAGTAATTATACAGGTAGTCATATATCCCGCATCAGCTTCAGCTGAGGCTTTGTGGCACACCCTGGCAACCTGGTAGAATGTTACACAAGAACGGGATGTTTTAGGCACAGGATTGAGGAAGTTTAATTGGCTATAGGCCCCTACTATACAGCCCCCTTGAAGTATTCTGTCAACGACCACAGTGCGGTGCCTGGATGTGCTGTCAAGAATAGAACAACTTTAATACTATAGCATCTCAGATCTATCAATCCGGCATCAAACTCGAAATCAACTTTTTTCAACATCGACTTTGTGCTGCATCCCAATTTCGTACTCAAATAGTTTTGTAGCTTGATTGAAGCCCTCGCCATGGTATCCACCCATTTCCTTCCTTTGAGGCTACTCAGTAGAGTCGATGGCAACTTCACAGTCTTCGACATGCGCGAATACGCGGCTCTCAACATCGAGCATTTTGATATCCTCACTCACGTGTGGGGCAAGACCTGCGAACCGTATAACTGCGAAATAAATGGTGTTCACTGGAATGTGACTTTGTCCCCGAGGAAGATAAACAACATCAAGCGGTTGATGGCTGAGGCTGACATAGCGTACTTGTGGGTTGATTCCTTGTGCCTCAACCAAGAAGACGACGCAGAGAAGAATATTGAGGTGCTCAAGATGTACGAGTACTACAAGAACGCCCGGAAATGCTATGCCTTAATGGAGATGCACGACGTATGGGATCCGCAAAGTATAGTGGACGATTTGAAGTCCATTGACCATATACTTTCCTACATGACTGGTACAGCACTTGCCACGGAAGCTGGATTGAGCCAGCACTTGATCGGCTACTTGGATAGGTGGTCAAAAACGAATTGGGCCTTCCCAATGGAACGAACAACTACGAGGTCTGCCGCCGTCGATTTAGGTGTTCTTAATTGCTACTCAACGTGCATTAATCGAGTCAAGTCGCTTTTCGAGAACGAGTACTTTACCCGGGTCTGGACCTTTCAAGAGATGTTGCTCGGAAAGAACATAACCATATATGGGATGAATGAGGATCATATAGCGTGTGTAGGAGAGCTTGAGACGTGGATGAACCTTGCTACAGACTGTGTGGATAAGGCGGTCAAGCTTCGGAACTGGGTTGATCGTTCCAGACCCCTGAAGAACCAACCGGTCAATGCAATTTTGAGGATAATAGAGGAAGACTGTCTGGATCTCGTCTTCCTACAAACACAAGCCGAAGGAATTAATAGTGCGAGGAGTGATATCATAAACGGAGGACCGTTTTGGTGGCACGAGAATTGTGAGTTACTCGGAGGCAGAATTTGCCCTCACTCCATAATGCTTCATAATCGAATTGTCATTGGAAAATTGCTAACATCCCCATCCTTCAGATAAGGGAGTAGCCAATGTCTTCTCGGCCATCTCTATCACCCCGCGAAAGTGCGGTCGAAAACATGATATCTTTAGGGGGCTCCTGGGGATTTTTAATGGATTGTTCACAACGGAGGAGGTAGCTGCGCATCTAGATGGTGATGATGTAGAAAAGATGTCTTTTGCATTTTTTAAGCAGCTATCTATAAAGACCGGCTATGCAGTAAGCAACCCTTCTCCCCATACCCTTCAAGTCCCTCCTAAACACAATGGCGGCGATCCCTCTAGCGGGATGAAATTCTGTTAACACCTTCCATTCTTCAAAATTATTTTACTGACTTACCTCAGTGGACCAGGCTCGCCGTAAGCAGAGAAAAAAGGAAACAGTACGACTGGATACCAGTTGTAAAATATCAGGACGCCATCACGACAACCGATTGTTACGCTGCAGTATTCAATATGGGAGTGCTAAGTGCAAGAAAGGGTTCGGCGAAGGCGGAGGTAATAACCGGCATCACCGGGAAGGCACGAAAATATATGAAAATCGAACTATGCCAAAGAAACCCGTCAGACGAAACATTCCGATTTCAGTTCAGAGGTTGCAATTGCGGGAAAAAGGTCAAAATCGGCAGATTCAGCAGCGAACGAATACTTTACAACGATCAACCTACGACTATAGTAGGAGATGAAACTGGTCGGGCGTTGGTGAAATGTGCCACGGTACTAGGGAGCATTATCGACCCCCAATCTAACGTCATTCATTACAGAAAACGGCTGCTCAAAAAATTGCAACCATCATGGATGGTAACTGACCCTCTTGCAAAGCCTATAGGGTGGGAAGACAAATGCGTCAGTGGTACTGATTGGGAAGAACTGGAAAACTTCAGAGTCCATAACGAATCCGTGAATTACATCATGGAGTCGATATCCTGTGGGACTCGTCTTGAAAACGAAAGCACATCCAAAATTTTGTGCAAGTTGGAAGTTATCTGCGGGTGCAAGATAACTGGATCATTTCCGTTGATTTTTCAAGCTCTAACAGCTGTACAAGGAAGTTCCCTCGGCGAAACATCTGTAAAGCTTGACAACGACGGGAGAATAATTTGGCAAGATGGACTCGGCTTGGTGCAAGTTGGTGATGTTGGGAAGATATTCAATCTGGTAGCTTATAGTGGTGATATTAATGCATACAGATGGTACGCCACTAAATGCAGAAGCACAAACAAAGAAAAGAAGGTAACCAGCAACCCACTGTGGCCGAGAAGCAGAGCAATAGTGGGAGAAGAATTCTCTCATGGAACTTCGGATTTTATGCGTAATTATGGTTATGTGGACACGAAGGGATCTGGGAATTTACTTATATGTAGAAACCAGCCATTGGACAAGTACAAGGTGATAGGGGTATGTATCGATCAGGGGATGGGTGTTAAACCTGTCTCAGAGAAAAAAGTTGTAACTATACAGTGATTACTAAAGTGGTAGATATTTAGTATTTTTTCTCATTAAAAACTGTCACTAATTGGCATCGCCTTTCTACTTCACTACGATTCACTGCATTTCAATTCTCAAGCAATATTAGATTGACAAGCATGCCAACCAACCACAAAGGATACATTGCGCCTTTCCTTCACAGACTTGCCAACATCTAATTCTCCTCCCACGAATACACAGTCTTTCCTTGCTCATATTTTCCCCCTCTGGGTCTCCACATCAACCAACCGCGAAACGGTTCTGGAGCAATGATCTTCTTCAATCTCGCAAACTCTTCCTCGTCGCCCTCTGTGACCGGTGGTAGATCAAGGAAGAAGGGACGAACGATAACGAAGCCATGAGCTTTGTACAACTCACGCCCATCATCGGTTGATTCGACGAATGCTTCAAGTCCCATCTCGTCGGCGAGCTTGCAACCCCATTTCATCATCAAACTACCTGCACCTTTACGGCGATGCTCAGGATCTACAAAGCAGTAGCTCACAACTATATCAACAGCCGGAATCAGCATCTTTTCGGTAGTGGTCCGGAAATATTATGTGAACGAAGGAGAAAATGCAGGCGGTATTCTTACGCAAGTATGGACGATTCATAACCGATGGGCGACCGCCAAAAAATGTTCCGAGCATATGATCAGAGATGGTCTTCAGTGGGTCTATATCTAGTCAGAGTCTTTGTCATTCTCAGTATTCAACAAGGAAGCGAAATATACCTTCTGGCCACCAGGTTGCCTGTACAATTGGTTGAGGTGTTACGAATGGATTTGTTTTGTAAACAATCCATTGAGCACCACCAATGAAATCTTTCCCATCCCTTACTGTCAGCCAGTAGCTATCTATTGTACCTTTATGCCAGCCCTATTAACGCTCGATACACTCTTCGATACTTGGACCTTTCAGAACTTCCCAGAACCCGTTGGCTGGCATAGCATAAGCTTTATACTCGACTTTCACCACTTCTGCGAAGTCGACCGGATTGGTTACTTCTGAGATCTGAAGTACCATCTTCGATGATGTAGATTGTGTACGAAACTTTGAGGTGGTTTGATTATTGTATTTCTAAAATGTGATTCTAGGACGGTCAGAGAAAGAAAAAAACTTATTCAAAAATCTGTGGTATTTATTGTCTTATGTCAGAAGACTGGCTCGTATCTCTCATCGAATCGTGTGGCTACTTTCGGTTGAGTATCGCCCAATCATAGCAAGGGAAACGCGTTGCATATGCAATCATATGTGCACTTCGCCATAACGCTGCACAGGCACCATGTCGAATGTGATTTATTAGCTTCGGGTTGCAATAACTGTTGGAAAAATGGCACCTACTGAGGCCAAAATATCCAACAAGTAATGTCAAACATTTGAAGAAATCCCTGCTTTGATACGCCGTAGTCTTGCATACTCGGCGTGCGAGCATTTTAGGAAGGTTGACAAGGCGTTTAATCCTAAGATATCAGCACGCACTTCACTACGGTATCCTCGGACGCGATTGATACATGTTAGACAGTTAGAACCGTGAAAGACTGTTGGACTATTGAGCTGAGACGTGGGCACAGGAGATGCAACATAGACACTGGACAGGCCATGAAAAATATTGCATAAAAGTATCGTCGAATCCAACACAAAGGCATACAACCGTGATGGTAGTAGATATTGATAACATTAACTCTTCCAAAGAAGTTGACTATCCTGCCAGTTCTGCGAGCATAGCCGGCAACTAAAAAGTGGCCTTTGAGGCGTTTTACTTCGCATCGAACTTATAAGGCCAGGCTACTCAATTTCCTTACTCTCTAGGACAGTTCCGAAGAAATCAGCAATCTCGCAAAGAGCAACTCTTGTCAGCTCCTCAGCCCCCACACCGGGAATATCTCTATCGCCAACCGCATCTTTTGCAACAATGACGTCCCATTCCCTCTCATGGCATTGTCGAGCGGTCGTAGAGATACAAACGTGAGCCTAGATTGGGATATATCAGCATTCTATTTTAACTCGTGGTAATAGACCAGTCATACCATATACCCCACCAAGACAACCTTCTTTCGTCCGGTCTTCTCTAACTCCTCCTGCAATTTGGTTCCGGTGAACGATCCCGGACACTGCTTGGAGATGACTGTTTCTCCATCAAGGGGCTTCAACTCGCTGAACTCCTCTGCAAGTTCGCTATTAGGAGTGAAGATTGGTGCACCCTCAGGGGTGGAGTGGACAACGTGGACAACGGGTGCTTTGGCAGTGCGGTATTTCTGAAGCAGGGACTGAATGACCTTGCGCGATGCCTCAATGTTGGAAACGCGTAGCTTTCCGGTGGCATATTCGTTCTGGGCATCGACAATGACCAAGACACTGTCGCTAGTGGAGGCCGTGGAGGGTGTCAAACCAAGCATCGAACGGGCGGAAGCCATCTTGTGAAACCTTGATGGATAGAAAGTTAAAAACGTTGTGAGAAGAACGATGTGTGAAAAGAATGATAAGGATAATCAGGTGTAAAAACTCGACATGACCGAGCAGTTTTGAATGATGTAGAAGTCATAGAAGCTGGTTAGTTCATTTGCCCCGCATCTGACTTAGCAGCTGCTGAATCAGGTACAACCAAGACACTTCACTAGACCTAAACTGGAAACATATTCCGCCAAGAAGCGGGGACCTTGCACTACAAGGCGTTAATTACTTCATCCCCCTCTGATTCAGAATTGCATTTGCCATTGTATTTCTCAGCATCAGACGGTTCGCATATATCGTTGATAGCAATTTCAGTGTGGTTTCTACCTAGCCAAGGTATTCGCGTCCACACGTCCGAATTTATCAAGTGTATAGTGAGGAGCTCGTGTATTTGGCGCTCGATAATGCAGATGACGTAGATGAATACTGCTGTCAAAGTCACAGGTCATTTAATTAGACTCAAGGGCTCTGGAGGAGGTGGCTTTTGTAGCCATGCCCTTGAATTTTTGTCAACTATATCTCTGTCGTCGTAGCTAATCTGAAACGAATGACTGTGCTGAGGTACCTCTGCCATCTCCAAGTAATTTCACTTGCTTGAGCACTTGCTTAAACAGTAATCAGGTCCAATCTCTGGAAACCCCCTTTCTCTGCGATGTCCTTCTGCAACGCTGCCATCCTCTTTTGATCCCCAGTGGGATCAGCCGAGTCACCCTCGAGTGTCCATCCCAGAAACTCATTGGTGTAGTTCGGCTTGAAGTCCTCGTTAAGGACTTCAAGTCGTTTGCCGTAGCGAGTAACTTTCTCCCAGTCGCGTTGAACATTCTTCAAGTCCTTGGAAAAATAGGCATAAGATCGCTCAAAGATCTTGGTGTTGACAGAGGATGCCATCTCAGGCTTGATATCAATGTACATCTTGTACGCTTCGGTTGGAGAAGCAAGGACGTAATCTGTAGCCCGCTTCACGGCCAGCATAAACTTGCGTAGCTTCTCAGGGTTCTCTGCCATGAAGTTGTCGTTGACTGTTGAATAAGTTAGATCAAGGTCTGTATTCGTTGAGAAAGTGAATACTGACCAATATAGAGAATTGAGCAGAAACAGCAGCATCCGAGCTCTGCAAGTTCGTCGATTCTCAGCATCTGGACATCGGAGCGAGGCTTGCCGGAGCTTGCTAACCATTCCTCTAACTCCACCATCTGAACATTGTCTAAGCCAATGCCTGCATCGATGCTCCCCTCAATGATAGCCTTCGAAACATTCATGCCGCAACGGACAGCCTCGTAATCGGTCGCTTTCATGCCGTAATGCTTGGTGAGCTCGTCAATCTGGATCTGCACAGAATACAAATAAGCTTCGTCTAAACTCGGGAACATGTATTGGCATACCTTGCCAAACTCTCCAACATAGCCGATCTTCTTGCCCTTCAAGCTTCGGAAATCCGTTGTAATTCCGCTGTCTTTCAAATAGATGACGCCGGTGAAGGGCTCATCGAGAAGAGACCCAATCGAAGTGACAGGAAAGCCGCGGGCCTTGGCAGCAAGCGTGTGGATCATAGCCTTGAAGCCCATGTCGACTTTGCCAGACCCGATGATTTCGGTGACATCTGAGGTGCTTTCGTCAGAATATATAGTAAAGACAACTCCGAGACTGGTACTCACCACTCGGATCATTCGGTTCGAGAAGAGCGACCTTGATTCCCTCGTCGGCGAAGAATCCCATCTTCTGGGCAAGATAGACGGGCGCATGGTAAGGCGTAGCGTGCCTAAGACAACATGTCAGTTACGATTGTCCTGTATGGCTCAAAGAGCTCTATTTATTGTTAGCTTTACCAGTTCATGAGAAATGTTATCTTGTCAGTCGACATCTTGGCTTGGAAATATTCCTCTCGCAAGAAGCTAAGCAGGATTAGAATATACACAAGGGTTAGGCAGGGGAAAGCATGAATTCTTAGACGCTGGCATTATCCAGATCAAGTTCTAACGGTATAATCTCAGATCCCAACTCGACGGCTACCCATTTCCCCTTTCCTGGTATCCTGATCCCGCGATTGAGGATTGAGACGAAGGAAAGGTGGTTAAATAGATAGTGGAAGAGTCAGGAACACCCGTACAGCTTTTTATTTTACGTTACCTCGATCTGAAATTGATGCATTGCGAACTAGGGCACGCTTATTGTCCAGCTTGAACATACTGCTTCGTTTTGATAGTGGATCTGATTTGATGAGGAAAGGAGGAAAGAGCTGATTGCAAAGGTTGATGGAGGAGTAGGAAAGAGGTGGGGTGATAGCGGGGTTGGCGATGTTTATGTATTCCGGAGCTCAGGGACCCCACCAAGAATGTCACTCTACACGTGCCATAGAAGTGCGGGGTAATTGGTGGGGGGGAACCAAGAGGAACTGGCCGGTTCAATCCAAGAGCAATCACGGCTAATACAAGCAAAGGGACAGCACATCGTCGCATTCCAGCATTTGCATTGTATGAATTACGCAGCTTCAATTGATTTGCGGAAACGTTAGAACAAATCAATGACGACCCTATGAAACAAACACCCCCGGATATCATTCAAGCATTGTAAATAGCGCCTTCTGGAACAAATCCCACCAATCTCTCCGACGCCATACTTGGTCGGAACTTGGCTTCTTTTCCAGCCAACTCAGCTCCCTTGGCTTTATTCTGCACCTCAACAAATTCGAACTTCCTTCGGTCTTCTGGCAACAAATCGTAGATTGCTCTGGCATAGTCTGGGTCGATGTTCCAGAGTTGAGCGAGATAGCCAACTTGGATGACCGGTGTGTCGACGAACTTGAGCATGTTTGCGGTATTCTTGTGGAGATTGCGTCGTTGGGTATCGGTCATGACACGCTTGTACAGCTCCCTAGCCTGGTCATAGTCCGAAAGCTTGCCCTCGTGGTGGTAGTGACTCTTGCGAGAGACGATGTTATCCGAGACAACATACGGAGTCTCGGCGGTGTCTGGACGGAACTTGTGCTTGAAAGAGTTGGGGACGTATTGAGGATTACCCGCATGATTGGCGTCATTACGCTGTGGACCATCAAAGTTGAGAGAGGCGTAGGAACCAGCCATGAATGGGCAGTTGACAGGGACTTGATGCAAATTGACACCAATACGGTGGTATTGTGCGTCGCGGTAAAAGAACATGCGGAATTGCAAGAGAGGGTCAGGACTATCTTCAATACCTG
This sequence comes from Clarireedia sp. CPB17, assembly GCA_002242865.1. Classification (NCBI taxonomy): domain Eukaryota; kingdom Fungi; phylum Ascomycota; class Leotiomycetes; order Helotiales; family Rutstroemiaceae; genus Clarireedia; species Clarireedia sp. CPB17. The sequence continues at coordinate 33,790 of LLKJ01000398.1, forward strand.
GAACCATGCTTCCTGGAGAGAAGGCAGCTTGTTCAACATCACGATGGAAGTTCTCCGGGTTCTTGTTCAGAACAAGTTTTCCGAATTCGTGCATCTGTGGTAGAGGTTAACAAGTACTCGCAAACGGGTCATGGTAAAGTCTTACTGGAAACTGCGCACGTGGCCAGACCTTGGTGACATCGAAAGGATCGAAGCCCAAAAGATTTGGGTCGGCTTCATGTGGTTGCATGATTTGCACATGAGCCGTCCATTCAATCTCTTCCCCGTTCTCGATACCTTCCCAGAGCTCACGCTTCGAGTAATCAGGATCTTCTCCGCAAAGTCGGGTAGCTTCTTCTTGGGTGAATTGTTTCTGGCCGTGTTTGGCAAGGAAGTGGTATTTGATGTATACAAATTTGCCCTCCTTATTAACCCATTTGAAGGTATGGCAACCATAACCGTGGTTGTTGCGCCATCCATTCGGAGTACCATGATCACTGAAGAACATCATTCCCGCGTGATTGGCTTCAGGTGTGAGTGCCAGTAGATCGAAGAGGGAGTTGTAGTCAAGCAAGAAGTTCTTCGGGTTTCGTGATTGCGAGCGGATAACATCCGGACCTTGGATGGGGTCTCTACAGAAGAAGACGGGCTGGTTTCTGTTAGAAAGAACGTGAACCACAAGTATGGATATTGCTTACGAAGTTCAATCCAACAATGTCATAGTTTCCTTCTCCAGTATAGAATTTGATGGCCATACCACGTGGGTTACGTGCCAAATCCGGAAACTCGCGACCGACAGTGACGGTGGAGAAACGAACGAAAACTGGAGTCTTGACACCCTTACCATTCAGGAAGTCTGCCTTGGTTAAATCGGAGACGTTGGAAGTGGTTTCAAAGTAACCAAATGCTCCACTACCACATGGGTGCACCATTCCTAGAGATTGTTAGTCTGTTATATTACTTGGCGAAGAGGATAAACATACTTTCAAGGTTCTTGCTTCGGTTGAAGTGTTGTTGCTTCTGGAACAAGAAAGTATCACTGGCTAAGGGAAAACCACCGACTGTTTTGCTATGAGCAGGATCTGGGAATGGAATTCCTTCATTGTTGGTGAAGTAGGGACCATTGTCTTCACGCATCCCACCCTTCTGGACTCCAGAAACCTTGGAGATAATTGCAGCTGGACCCTCATTGGCGCTTTGGAAGAGGGTTCCTCGTTGCATAGGACGAGGATCACCACCTACGGCACCGATGGTCTGCTGAATTGCTTGAAGGGGGTGTACGTTATCCATGGTGGTCGTCTTGTTGATTCCTCTCTCGATGGAAGTGTAGAAGAAAAAGAAAAACTCGACGGCCTACTGGCAGATTAAGTACTTACCGACAGAGTACTCCTTGGCAAGCAATCTAGATGACGTGTGGAATTTGGTGAACAATCCAGACTATCCAATGGCTGGAAATCAATATCACATCTTTGTGATCTCCCTGGATGTCCGACACCATGCTTCGAGGTTGGACGCAGATAAACCTGTAATATGAGAGATATTATACAAACTCGCTCCACGTTCTCTGGCAACTGAGGTGTTTCAGGGCGGAGCTGATCTCCTTCTAGCACAAGAACGAGCATACTCCCGGACCATCTTGTGACATGCACGCTCGAGATGGTTTAGGGTCACTGGACCTGCATATCCCGACGCACGAATTTGGAATCCAAAGTGACTGTTTGGGTAAAAACACCGCGTAAGATATAAATGTCGTTGTGTCAGCCAGTTAACTTGACTCTCCTTACCGAATATCCTTATAAGTCTTGACATCATTAGTCAAAAGCTTGGGCGGTCACCGAGCTGTCGAGAGCTACCCCGCTTCGCCAAGTGGGGTGGATCCGGAGAAATGTCCGGGTTCATCAAGATTTGCATATCTTGCGCTTATGCATGTTTCAGCAAATGCCATGTTTTTGCTTTTTCTTTTCTCGAGAAAAAAACAACCCCATAGGATTAAGAGCTGGCCATAGTGTTTTCTTTATTGCTACCTGGGGTTGCTCACGAGAGGGGAAATTCTTGAGGATTTGTACTCGTGAGATGGCACACACCAGCGACTTGCGTCACCTTTTAAAGTTTGACGTCAGCACAGTTTGTGTACACGATGTGACGACAACGTCCTAACTGTGCCAGCGACATGCTACAGAGATGAACAGAGATGAATTGGTCTCGAGGATAAATAAGTGTACCCAAGCACTTAACTGTTAGCACTTTCGGCTCCTCAAATACGGCTTATTTGTCAATCTCACGGGCTCCATTCCTCCAGCTGAGGCCGACTAGAGAACCCTCAGGCGGTACACTTATTTATCCTCGAGACCAAGTATACGATTTGCAAGCTGTAGGTTTATTTATTCATCGTCGAAGAAACATACATATCAGGCCGTTTTGAGCAGCTTCGGAAAATCTCGCGATGTGGTTGATTACCTACATTCATCGTCTTCTGGACTACGCCTTCAATTTCGTCAAATTGGTCCAAAATCGAGAAGTAGCATGGCAAACGTTTATTCGAAAGACCTCGACATATGAGCGAGAACAGATGCCCATCATGAAGAAGTTGAAAATGCTCTTACTGTTTAATCCTTTGGTGGAATGGATTGACCAAACGCATCTGTTTCGGTTGTGGTTACACGACAAGACGGTCAAGGCTGGTATGTCTGGGGAGGGATGCTGTTCTAGAATAGATCTAAAACTGAGCTACAGGGAAGGATGAAGGTACCCCGATGTCAGCTCAACAAATCCGATCATTTATTGATTTCTATCACATCAATATGGATGATTTCGAGCCATCGGGATCTTCATGCCTACAAGACTTTCGAGGATTTCTTCGTGCGGAAGCATACTGCCAAGAGCCGCCCGATCTTCAAGCAAGATGATTCGTCGAAGGCTGTAGTTTCTGCTGACTCCCGCGTCGTGGTATATCCAACCGTTGCGAAGACCAAGGAATTATGGATCAAGGGCAAGACTTTCACAATTGAGAACCTCATTCTTAACGAGAAGAAAGCTATGGCATGGAAGGATGGCGCCGTCGCTAGCTTCCGGTTAAGCCCACAGGACTACCATCGTTACCACAGCCCAGTTTCTGGTACAGTCACATGGTTCAATCAGATCAGTGGGGATTATTACCAAGTGGATCCCATCTGTCTGCGCAGCAAGGTAGATATCCTTACAAAGAACGCACGATGCTGCCTCGAGATCGAAGCAGAAGAGTTTAGAAAAGTCCTCTTTGTTGCCATTAGAGCCACGAACGTTGGGACTGTTGAGTATGAGTCCATGTGCGAACTTCTACCCAAGGTAGCTGACGTGCTTCTAGGATTAACGAGAAATTCCGCAAGCCAGGCTCGAAGATCGTGAAAGGAGAGGAGGTTGGACTGTTTCAGTTTGGGGGATCCAGTATCATTCTTGCGTTTGAGAAGGATAGGATTAAGTTCGACGAATATTTGCTGGCCATGAGCAGAAGAAAGGTGATGGTGGATGTAGAAGTCGGCATGAGCTTAGGTACTGCTCCGCCTCCCTGCGATTGTGATGCAGGTTCTTATTTGTAAGTTAAAGGCTGTCAACCGTTGGGATGCCGGAAAGAGAAGACAAGGCCGGCCGTGTGGGAGTTCTGGCACCTGGTTGCATGATCTCGCCTTAGAAGTTTGAGCATGGGAATTATATATTTCAATTGTATTCATTACTACAGCTACTGTATCATGGTATATTGCTGTTATTTATTGTCGCAACATATGTTCACTATATGATGAACCAAGGTCAGATCAAAATGAAAATCGTCATCTAATGAAAGAAGGAGAATTGAAATTTCCCATGATAGGCTACAGATGTTGACGAAGAATCAGAGATCGAGGACCGACGGTTATATAATCATTTACAAAGGTTAGATCCAATATAGACAATAGCTTCCTGAAAGAAAGGATAAATAGTTAGATACTATTTCCTTATACCGATCCAGTCTAAGAAGTGATAAAAACTAAAGCAATATAGGTTACCAATCTCTAAATATTTCATCTTCTATTCCTTTAAATAACTATGTAGGAAAAGGCTTCGCTCTTCGGTTTGGAAAAAAACAAGTCGACAATAATATTGAAAAGTGACTTGGATAATGAAAATATCATAGTATCTCGGAGTTTATAATATATCTCTTTAACAACAGTATATTGAATTCTTTTAGGATATTCGTTTAGTAATAGTAATCAGCTATAGAATATTGTCTCCAAGCGGCCTGTTTTTTCCAAGCCGAAGAGCCTGGTCCATTTGCGGTGTTCACTGAAATACCCCGAACTCCTTGATATCTGCTCCAGTCTACTGCTCTCCTGATGGAAACATACACGGGAAGTTATAAGAATAAATATTATTGCGAAGATGGCCTAGTAGCATAAGCAAAAAGCGCATTTCACTTGGTCTTGACACTTACAGGTATTCCGAAGGTGGGGGACCTAAACCAGGTGGAGAGGAAGGTATTGGAGATGGCGAAGGTGCTTCTGGGAAGTAATCATCTAGGTCAGGATATTCTTCCTCCTGGCTTTCTTCTTCGGTGTTTGCCTCCGTTTGGGCCCAAAGGGAAAGCCCCAACACGGCCATACTAGCTGTCATGACTTCTTCTCCAACTCTCTCCAAGCCATCGGGCCAAGCCAAAGGAAACGGATCAGACACCTTGAGCCAGCCTCTGTAGCCGGGAACACGATACACTGCAATACACTCAACTTCCGTAATGATGATTGCGTACCTGCATTCACGTTTGCGCATATAATAATTAACTTGAGATAGCACCTGCCGGAAGTCTATGCGGTCTTGGAGCGACGACGACTTCCAACGATCGAAAGACCACTTCGCGTAGAGTTTTACATCGCCGACAGCTATTGCGTGGAGCTGATGAGGATCTGCATAAAGATGGAAAGTGACGTCTGGCCTACTAGTTCTATATTGAAGGCCAGGGGATATAGCTAGATGTTCTGAAATCGGTCTAAGCGATTCAAGCAACTGTTGGTCTCCAGCAAGGCTTGAATGGATGTGTTGCAACACAATGTTGGCTCTGGCAAAAATTGTCATGTGGAGAAGGATTTCCAGCTGATGCTCCGATGTAATATGCAAGTAGTTCTCCGGTATTACTTCTTCTACCAGAGAAGACCTCGGAATTTCCAGGTTGAAAAGGGGGCCAAATTTGTCTTTGAGTGTTTCGATTGAAAATTGATGCCAGGTCTCCAAGCGACGAATGTCGCTAGTATCCCATTCATATGATTTGCTGATCGTGTTACCACCAGCAATGCGCCTTGTAGTATGACGAACGAGAGGCCGATGCGGTGTATTCAAAAAATCCAAGACATTTAAATTGGCCATGTTTATACATTATTTCGTTGTACCTGTCTACAAGCTGCCCACGAGGAGAAGCAAGAGCGGGGTAAATCCTCGCGGATTGGTGACAACCATGCTAAGCTATATATGGTTAAGCGCTTGACTGCCGGAATATCGATTGTCCGACACTGCAGCATCGCGACCGCGTCATTTGGAATATTCGTTTAGAACATGTAAGGCTCAAAGACATTCGATTCCAGGACGGTCAGCCTAATCATGACTTCAAATTTAGCGCAGCGAATATGTAAAGCATCCGACGACAGTTCAAACACGGAGATACCCTTGAACTTAAAGAGAGGACGCGATGATAATTCAGACGGCGATGTTATCCCCGAAGTTGACCGACCGAAACGTCAACGCGTCAAGATGACCATTCTTCAATCTTGCGACCCAAACGTTCGACCAGAAGATCATCCGATGCGAAGAATACCAGCAGCTTCCACATCCTGCGAACTCAGTGACTCCCCTCAGCAATTTGAGTACTCTGAGTCTGAAATCAAATTGCTTGAAGTTATTGGATCCGGGGATCATGCGATAGTATATCGTATTTCTGCTGGGGATAGAACATTTGCGCTCAAAATAGTGAGTAGATTTGCACCCGCCGTTGTCTGATATTTTGTTGAATTATTCTGATAGCTTGCATTTAGCACAAGTATGACAACAAAACTATAGCGCAATCTGGCTCCCCGAAACCAAACATCTTCTTCCAGCGAGAGCGAGATGCATATACACGACTTTCCCGATCGAAATACGATCCCCTAGTTTCTATACCCAGATACTACGGATACGTAAACTTTACAAAGCCCCCAGCCGCGCTTAGGCCTGGAAGACGCAAGCTGTTTCAGTCGTCGGTGTATAGACCTGCGGTTTACACTGATTTTCTCATGGACAGGCCGGATGACAAAGATATAAAACGGGACCCTTGGAGGAAATACTTCATGAACGAATCAGGCGGTTGCATTTTACAAGGGGTAGTACTTGACGAGATAGTTGGGGCGCGGTCGCTGAACTCTATAGATGGCGAGAATACGGATATTCTCGTATCTGGTCGCGAAGGTCTCAAGGCGCTCCATCGAAGAGGGGTATTACATGGCGATGTCAAGAATTTAGAGAATGCTATGGTCACCAAGGATAATCGGATTGTTTGGATGGATTTCAGCATGAGCGAAGTAAAGGAGAATTTGAGCCGTACTAGATTTGTGAGGAAGGCAAAGGATGAGATCACTTTATGGAATCGATATTTTGAGGAAGTTTGAGGAGGTTCTGCTCAGGTTGGTTGCTCACGACCCAACTCTCGCACATCACCAACCCCATACTTGATTCCTCAGCATAATTGCGTGGCAGGGCAGCCCCAGTATCACTCACGATCTTCTAGATCTTTGCTCTTCAATACGTAGAAAAGGTTTACTCGCCTCTTCGTTTTTCCTCCTACCAGATTCCTTCTCTTCCAACCAGTCTTTCTGTTCAGGATACCCAAAAAGTTTACTCGTCTCCTCACCTTTCCTACCAAACACTTAAACGCACACGACTCTCTTAGCAAGGCTACCACCACCCCGCTTAGGGTTGCTTTCAGGCGCAGAGTAACTGCGTTTACGCATGGTGGTGCCTTTATATCAATTTCTTTGCAGTAAGTTTCAGCCTTGCGACGGCACGATGGCGGCACCAGCACCGACCCGAATGCTACTTGATTCAGCTACTTCAACTGCGAGGACCAAAAAGAAATGTGAAATCAATCGAAGAATATGTAAAGATGAAACCACCTACCGCAAATTCCAAACTAGACGAACTTTGCAGACTCTATAGGACAGTGGCGGAGAAAAATCGAAGTGATAGAAGAGCGAAGACCTTCGCAGATTCTGTACAACGGTAGCGGAGAAAAATCGAATGGCAGAAGCGCGAGTTCAGTACATCACCTATTAAACAAATTGGTGTTGGAATGATTTTCATTTTCATCTTCAATCTCATCCCCTTGCATCCCACCTATAGCACACTTGCCGCAGTGAGATACCGCATCTTAGCCGCAGTGAGATATCATCTACCTTCTACCATGCGGATGCAGTTTCATTAAATGTATTATGACGACGAGATTGTTTATTCTAACATAGATGCTCAAACACAGATAGGAAGCTATGAAATACCAGAACTTATTGGAGCAGAAGATTTCTTGGCCGATGAAGAATCCGTTCTTACAAGCTGTCAGACCATAGATGAGCGGCCTTGTGTCTTCACCCACGAAGGGCAGAGCAATCTATTATAGGTATCTTTCCAAAGCCACACTAACAAACCTCAACGTCATAAGAGAAACACAGGCAGGAGCATCTTTTGCGCGTGGTCAAGCTGCGCTGACTTGCGATGGAGAGGATTCGAGCGGAAATCGATGCAGACTCTAGCGCTTTTAAAGGCTTCTCAACAGACACGTGGTTAGATTAGCCTACCAGAAGGTATCCTCTAGTACGACGGATTGTTGCGATTGGAAACAGCATACTCGAAAATTGTTTGGGCACAACGAAAGGGAAAGATTATTAAAGAGAGCTGCAGTGAAAGGCTCACTGTGTGTGGGAAGTGAAGAGAACAGATTAACGAGCTCTGTGAGGATACGCATGCTGCGATGTAGTCAGAACGACGAATTGAAGAGAATTGAAGATTATGACCCGACTCGTTATACAGTCCGAAGTATGCCGAATGTATTGTCCTAGCTCGATGGAAAATCTAACCTTGTGGCAGTGTATTTTGGAACGTACGATAACAGTTCATGCTCCGGATGCATATTCTTTCCGGGATTCAACGAATACCTCGATCCAAATCCTTTCACAGCATTGGTATTCAAGAGAACAATACCCTTCCTTGAAGTTCATCCTTCCGCGCTCGCAGATGGAAATGACACACCAAGCCAAACACAGGGCGGTTTGTAATCGACATATATCCGAATAATAAACTCGTGAACTCATCACTCGACTTAGAATCTCTTTGCAGCATGGAAGAACCATCAAGAGCATTCGGCACAGCTCGAAACTATAGTGAGTGGTTGTTCCGCGGCGCGCTCATCAAGAGCATTCTACGAAACAGGAGAGGCTGCTTCCAACATGTTGATATATCCTTGCTTGCAAAACTATGTGCTTTCCAGATCAATAACGAAACGTATCTTCCACGAGAAAAGCTTGCGAAATAAATCATACAATACAATGAGACGGACGTTGACGACTGGGGAAAGTCTTAGGAGCGAGTAAGGTATAAATTTATTATCCCTTATCATTGATCCCTAATAATTGAGGCTTCATCCAACTGATGCGTTGCAGATTCTACATAGCATGGCAGACCCAAACGATACCACCCTCAGCAATCCAACGCCCTCACATTCGACATCATTGCCATTTGAATAGCAGGCGTGCAGCAATGCAAGGTCCACCGCCGAAGCTGCCAACGAGCCAAACATCCCAAGTGAAACGAGATCCGTTAGGCGGACATCCCTTCGAAACTCATCTGCACCCGCAAACATGACAAGTCCCAATGGCGCAGACGAACGAGATTTTCAACCATACAATCGCGCGGCTACGACAGGTCAGAGAGGTATCGTTCAAAGCGAAAACGAAGCCCCGTGGGACATCCGTCTATCTCATACGCACGATGGCCGGTATCAAGAGCGCGCTCTGATGAAGGACGCAAGACATGGAGGAAGACGAGCATCTGTGGACGACACAGTCATAACGTCAACACCACCACAATCACCACCGAGTCAGAGAGCACGACGTCCCAAGCATCAGCATCAACCACCAACACCATCCCAAGCCTAGAAGAACACATCCCAGAGCCAGCGGGAGTTGCCAAAGATGGCATGCACGCGCAGGATCCGCAAACGGTCCAAGCGATTGAAGACCGACTCGTACCAGAAATTGAACTGCCACGAATACAACAGGATGGATCCCGTGAAGATGTTGCGTTGCGATCCCTCACACCACTGTTGAAGAGGCCCTCAATGCCACACGATGTAAACCCTACAATGGTCTGTCATTCAAATTGCCTCAGTGGGTACCACCCAGTGGCTTGAGCAAGGCGCTCGAGAAGCAGATCGGAGAAATCTTCAACACTACCAAGCTGAGAACGGCGATGCTGTCAATGTACTACAACCAGTCCGTCTCACTCCCAACAGCAAATCTGGTCTGGAACAGCAACTCTCGGTTCATGTTAACGCACTAGAAGAGTCAAGCTCGCTGTTCAATGGTTATTGTCAGCTCATGAGTCGTTCTTCTATTTGCGCTATAATCCAGCAAGCCCCTCATCTGAAAAGTTTCGCATATTACAAAATCGCCAAGTCTGATGAAAGACAGAGGCTTCGTTTCGGGTTGGCAACCAAGTACGTGGAAGCAGACGTGTTCTAGAAAGACATTTTCGATCGAAATGCTTTGGTATGCCAGATAGTCCTCTATGTGGGAATGCCAATACTTTTGGCGCCGGGTTTCTATGCTCTTATCCTTACCGTGGGTGGAAACAGCCCTGGTAGCAACTCGACTGTCCGTTCCCCTCTTCAACCAGGAATGCGAACACGCATCGTTGAAACTTGCGTGTAGCATTCGAGACAGCACAAAGGATACATGCATGAAATCGAATCGTTCTGGAAGAACGGATGATGATCTGATATGGGTGCGACCGTATGAAACTGATCGCTTAGGGTGTATCCGAGAAGCAGGCCATTCGTTTCGGCTACTAGGAAAAGCAAAACTAGAAGCCAAAGACTGTAAAAAGTCGATGGCGGAAATTGTCTTTCGAAATGTGTTATGCATAAGAACCTTGTTCTTCTGCAATCTCAAGAAAATGGAGAGATGGAAACATTTCCACTCTGTGGCAGAGGTAGAGCAGCTGGTTGTCTCATCCACTCCTTTCGAAGAATGGTATGGACAGTCTCGGGTGTACACACAATTGCAGTTCCCCGTCAACTTCAGAGAGTTTAAGGAAAGGCTGAAGAGTTGTTGGGCAGTTGGCTGGCCACTTCCGACCACGGCAAATTCTCCTTACTGAGCGCAGGTACACTCCGCGGCCTCAAATGCAGACTTCGCAGGAGGTTTGATGAGAACGCTTGTTGCCAACAACATGGCTCGCCTTGGTTGGTCAGAGCATCCTCTCGACAAGTGACTAGGGTGCATTCTTGAATCCATCTTCGTCTTGGGCTACTTTGAACGAGCTGTTCCCCACCGGGCCAACAACCTATGGACCTAGGACCAGTTTGTTGATCCCATGTTGTCAGAGGTTGTTGTGGTATCATTGAGAGCAAACCTTGATTGAATACCCAGAAGTTTGTAGGGTTTCGACCGTATTTTCGTCGAGCACTTGCTCGGACGACTTTCAATTTACGTGAAGGAGAGTTGGATCCAAGACAATGGCGCCGACTTGCACAGCTTAGGAAAGTCCAAAGGCAGAAAACGCAAGCTGGTTGAGCAATAGCGCAATAAGACGTATATCGTGTCTCTCTCGTCTTTCCTTGGCACGAGGATCGCACGTTTACCGGCACCGCCACCCTACTTCACCCAAACGATAAAACCTATCAGAAACAGCAAGCATTAAGAGAAGACTTCTGGGAAAGGTGCGCCAAAACAATGGCGAGGTTACGACAGAGGATATGAATATGATACAGCTCGGCGAGAGATCCCAAATCACCTACCGTTGCTCTTCCGTACGCCATAACCGGTGTACTCGCATCTTTCACCCCATAACCAGCCTTTCTTTTAGCAGACTCAAGAGGTCGGCTTTACCAACCATATTCTTTCATCTACACACGCACACAACGCCGCTCTCGAGAATTAATGCACCTTTTATCTACGCACGCATACGACACCGCTCTCAAGTATTAAATCATATTATTTGTTTCCCTCAAGAAGCTCTCATAGCAAGGCACGATGGCGGCCCCAGCACCGAGTCGGATATCAATCAGATCGACTGCTTCAATTATGTCAATTGCAAAGCAATTCGAATTGATTCGAGAACAGCAGGCATATCTCATATAATTATTTGAAGAATGTGTGAAGATGAAACCGCCTACCGGCAATCCCACACCAGATGAGCTTCGCAGGTTCTGTAGAACAGTAGCAGAGAAGAACCGGGCAATACAAGAGCGAATTCAGCAACTCCATCATCGGGCAAACTACCTTTGTGAAGACTCAGAACAATTTACAAACGACTTAATTATTCTTGACGGCCAAGTGGATTCAGTGTACAGAGAAGTTATGGCGACAGAAGGCGAGAAGAAGTCTTTCCAGAAGAATAAAGGCGATAAAATTGTCAAGAGCATACACGGGTTGGTGAAAGCGTGTGGTGAAAAAGATAGCTTCATACAATACGTGCAGAAAGAGTTGGGGGGAAATACAGTCCCACTGTCACTACCCAGTTACAGCGCAGATGCTCAACCATCTGTGCCAGCCTCAATCGTCCAAGCTTGCAAGGCTTACATACCCAAAGCAGGCACCATTGTTTCGTGGACCGCAGAGACGGTCTGTGAACTTATAAAGTCGACCCGTATCCAGATTAGGGATTTGAACCATCAGCTGGCCGATTCACAGAAAATCAAGCTTCCCAGCAGGTCTTCCCGCAACTCCAATCACTTCAGCCTCCATCTCCAACATCGGTACCGTCGTCAGCTCATATAAAGCAACGCCGAAATGACCACGCGCCATCAAGCACAAAGACCACCAAGGCGAAACAATCAGTTCTGCCATCGTCAAAGACAGGAGGACAACGTCAACGTGGATCAGATTGTGCCCCTACGTCAGAAGATTGTGTCGAATCAGACGACGCGCTGACACCCGAAGAAATCTCCTATGTTTTGGGAAAGAATGAAGATCTAAGTTCTCGGCTAGAGTTATCGAATCTGCAGTCAAGGACTACGTTGAGAGCAAATCGCAAGTTGAAATTGACTCTCATCCAGAATCGACTATACAACAGACAGATTTCGAAAGTTTTGTTACACGAATATGCGGATGGAATTTGGAAAGCGAGAGAAAACAAGATGCCACAGCATACCCTTTTGCTCCACAGAGCCTTTGTGATGAGACTGGCCGACAAATTTCAAGAACGGGCATTCGTACACGACCAGGAGATGATCATTACACATCTGTTGGAGATTCTTGAAAGTTTCTGGCAGGAAGAGGAAGACACAGATGAGGCCACGTCTAGCAACATAGAGTCGATCATGATTCACAATATTCCGTGGCTATCGACCATCATTCTGCAGATTACTCTGACAGGCAAAGGCTGGCATATTCGTCTCATGCTCGAAGTCCTCCAAAAATTAATGGCGAAAGCTACCCCAAGTCTTCCTACAATCCCCAGAGCAGCTTTGTTTATGCTTATTGGTAATTTAGCGAAGAGATCACATGAATTCCTCGTCCAAACATACAGAGGCTTGATCTTGGAAGGAAGTGTTGGTTCACCTCATCAAGAATGGGATCTGCTGGATCGCCTTTGCTTCTCGTGGTTGATGGATTTGGGTGGAAACCACAGTCTCGACACATTGAATCTCACCAAAGCACAAGAGCGAAGTTTCAACAACCTTATCCTAGATATCAGAGATGCACCCAAGCTGGACTTCGTTAGTTTTCTGCTTCAGGCTGGGGTGCAGGAATTCATCGAGAGTGAGCACGCACAGGGGCTCGACTCCACCATATTCTCCATCTCAAACCCCGGCGGAGATTCAATCATCGTAATGCGAACTGTATCACCATCTTCAACACCGCCTACTTCCGAGTACATATGGCTGAGAACCAACCACAAGGTCGGCCTGTTTACCAAAGGGTTCCGTTTCAGATTTTCAAATTCTCATAAAGTCGCGCTCGAGCTCAGTGCGAGTGCTGATGTAGACACTCCATGGTTCAAGGCAACGAGTGAAGCGATAGCTTATACAAGCAGTTATCATGATAAAGAAGTGCTTAAAGCTATCGAATATCGTAAGGCGGAATTGATAGTAGATAAAGAAAGTGAATAATGAATATCAACCTCGAGATTTATTAGAGG
>LLKJ01000400.1:0-23953 GCA_002242865.1 Clarireedia sp. CPB17
GGTTTGTCCAACCGTAACGCGCTGACACGATAGGCTATATGAAGTTTAGTGTCCACTAGTGCCGCACTCCAGCACGCACTGCAGCACTGCAGCTCCAACTCTCTCAGCCGCTTCCATCTCCAACTGTTCGGTCAAGTGTATTTTTTCTCAAAAAGCTATATGAAAAGCTACATCAGTGGGGTCGTTTCATTTCTTCGTCTGTCATCTGACAAGCTTTTCATGAATCCATAAGTCTATGGAACCAGGGGCACCTTGGAAATATTGATCCCATGATAATATTTCAACCGTGAAGCTGGTATCCAAGTATTGATACCGGGCTTTACTCGGTCTACAACCTTCTTCGGGTGACGAACTAAAGGCTGCAGCAAAATGTTAGCATGCGCCAACATCGTCTTAGCGAGCTCACATAGCAACTCTCAAGACCAGAGTATCAAATGGCGAGTGGCCCGAAGAATGATCTAACGCGGGCTGACATGCCGTTATCTCCCTAGGTGGGGGTCCTTCACGAAGGGCTTACTTCTGAGATATAAATCAGGATGATTCTCCCCGTTATTGCATGAGAAAACCAGTGCTTTCGTTGCATGAACATTCGTTTACTCTGTTTGAATTCTTGTCCTTCTTTTGATTGTCTTTGCAAAATGGCACTCGGTGTTATGTGGATTTCCACCTTCCTGGCGCTCACTCATGGAGTTTTTGCTCTTGATGTGCTCAGCGAGGTAGAGACTCGAGACACTACCTTGGTAGTTCCTGCAGCCCTTCCTGGAACATGGAAGTATCATGGATGCTACACAGATCAAGGCTCGAGAACACTCGGCGCAACGTCTTACCAGAGTTATAACATGACGGTTGAAAACTGCATTTCATTTTGCGGAACAGCGGAATATATCTATGCTGGTGTGGAACATTCGGCATGCTGTGAGCTTCCCATATCTCAACCCAGCACCATTTTACATTACTAATCCTGTCATTCATGATAGACTGTGGAAATTCTACTCCCTCCGAAGCCTCAGTGAAGAGATCCACAGACTGTAACACTGGCTGCTCTGGAAACTCTGCTGAAGCTTGTGGCGGAGACAATCGACTCAGTATCTATTGGAATGGAAAAACGCTGCCACTGGAACCAGCATCGAATCCCTTCGTTTCTTCTTCAAACAGTGCTCCACAAACGGCGAGTGCAAAGACCTCGTCGCTGCTTTCACCTCTGCCAACACCTCCTGCCCGTCACTACAATTACCCATTGGTACCGAGAGTAATGTAATAACCATCCTTTGCTCTGACCCCTTACTCACGGAATTTGCATTTGAATTTCACCTGGCCGATCATTGGACTAATTCATATCATTCTCTCTTATAGCTCAGGTAACTCATCGTCGATATATGCAAACGGCTCTGTTACCTCTGGCACTGCTGGCACTTCATATCCTGGAACTTCAGTATCTGCTAGTTTATCATCATCGACACATTCGAACGTGTCTACTACCTCCACTGCTTCCTTAAAATCCACTAGCTCATCGTCGATACATTCAAACGGATCTATTACATCCACCACTTCATTTCCTACTACTTCATCATCGTCGATTCACACAAATGGGACTGTTACCTCCACTGCTTCCTTAAATTCCACTAGTTCATCGTCGATATACTCCAATGGAACTGTTACCTCCACCACTTCCTTTCCTGGTACTTCGGTACCTACTACTTCATTATCGTCGATACATACAAACGGATCTGTTACCTCTACTACTTCCTCGCCGATATATTCGAACGGGTCTGTTACCTCTACCACTTCTTCACATTCCGCTACTTCATCCTCATCGATATATTCAAACAGCTCTATTACGTCCACAACTTCCTCGTCGATTTATTCGAACAGCTCTATTACCTCCATCCCCTCCTCTACTTCATCATCTTTATCATCGTCGATATATTCAAACAGTTCTGTTACGTCCACCACTTCCTCTTCTATTTCATCAACCTCCGCCAGCTCATCAACCTCCGCTAGTTCATCCACCCCCACTGCCACTGGACTTCCAAAAGGATGGTCTTATGCTGGATGTTACACCGAAGGTAGCACAGGCCGTGCTTTGAGTCACGGACCCCCTGATAGCGTCAACAACACAGTGGAGAGTTGCATTAATACTTGTATTGGACTAGGATACAATGTGGCTGGCTTGGAGTATTCATCGCAGTGTTTCTGTGACAGTTCGTTACGTAATGGTCCAAGCACTGCAAGCCAATCGAGCTGCAACATGCCCTGCTCTGGAAACTCGACCGAGATGTGTGGTGCAGGCAATATCCTAAGTGTCTATAGCAAGGGTAACTTCACTGTTTACAAGGCTCCTGTAACGCAGCTCACCAATCTGCCCGGAGGATGGACTTATCAGGGCTGTTACAGCGATGGTGGGAACGCCGCCAGGGCACTCATATGGCAGTCAATTTCTTATGACAACAATTCAGCAACAAGTTGCCTCAGTCTATGTTCAGAATATGGTTACATGGCTGGTGGAATGGAATATGGTCAGGAATGCTACTGCGGTGATGAAGCTGACATGAAAGCAAGTGGTTCTACAAAAAAACCCGAAGCCGATTGCTCAATGTCCTGTTCTGGCGATCCTACCTATCTTTGTGGTGCAGGCGATCGCCTTTCCTACTATAAATGGACTGGCACTCCTATCAACACATTTCACTATCCCAATGGATCTGCCCAAGGATCTTACTCATTCCTCATTGGAGGTGTGGTAATTCCTCTTATTACTACGACAGGGGTCAACGGCAAGGTCATGTTTATGGAGAAGTCTGGAACTGGAGCACCCAATACCACTGGTGTCTATGAGCTTGATCTGACTTATGTGAACGACTTCGACAAGGCTTGGAGGGAGCTACATGTCAAGACTGATATTTTCTGTGCTGCTGGAATCACTCTGCCGGACAAAGTCGGAAGACAACTCAACATTGGCGGATGGTCGGGTCCCTCTACGTTCGGTGTCAGGTTGTACTGGCCTGATGGAAAGCCTGGCACCCCTGGTGTTAATGACTGGCACGAAAATGTGGACGAGGTCGCACTTCTCGCAGGGCGTTGGTATCCTAGTGCCATGGTCATGACTAACGGCTCTGTCCTTGTTATCGGAGGAGAGGTTGGGTCGAATCAGGCAGCATCCCCGTCCCTTGAGATCTTACCACCTCCATCTGGAGGATACTCCAAATATCTGGAGTGGCTAGCCCGTACCGATCCTAACAATCTCTATCCATTCTTGTGGACTCTTCCCACTGGTGGTATCCTGGTCATCTACTGGAATGAAGCTCGCATTCTTGATGAGAAAACCCTTGATACCACGCGTACTCTGCCAAACCTTCCTGGTTCTATCATCAACCCTATGGCCGGGAGAACATATCCGCTCGAGGGTACGGGGGTTATGCTACCTCTCCATGCTCCATTTACCGACCCAGTAACCATACTTGTGTGTGGTGGCTCTGCTGACACGATCACCCTGGCTTTAGATAATTGTGTTTCAACCCAACCTGAAGTGCTCAATTCACCATGGGTAATTGAGCGTATGCCCTCTCGGCGCGTTATGTCCTGCATGGTCGCTCTTCCCGATGGTACATTCCTTATTCTGAACGGTGCACAAAATGGCGTTGCTGGTTTCGGACTTGCCACCAACCCTAATTATAATGCGGTGCTGTATGACCCGACATTACCAGTCAATCAAAGATTCTCCGTAATGGCCTCAACAATTGTCGCTCGTCTGTATCATTCTGAAGCCATGCTTCTCCAAGATGGTCGCGTCCTTGTTTCGGGCTCGGATCCGCAGGACACTGTACACCCTGAGGAATACCGTGTCGAAATTTTCAGTCCGCCTTACACCCTGTCTGGACTCCCTGCCCCTTCGTTCAATATTTCCAATGTCGATTGGTCTTATGGCGGAAAAGTTTCCATCACCGCAACTATTCCTTCCGGGAAGGTAGGCAGTGTCCGCGTCTCCATGCTGGCTGCCGTCTCATCTACCCACGGTAACTCGATGGGACAGAGGACTTTGTTCCTGGACGTGAGCTGCTCAGGAGCAAAAGCAGCAACATGCACCCTAACGGCACCTCCGAATGCTCATGTAGCTCCCCCAGGTTGGTACATGATCTTCGTATTGGATGGACCCATGCCTGGACCTAGTCATTGGATTCGGATTGGTGGGGAGATTGCAGATGCGGCAAATTTGGGCAATTGGCCTAACGGGTCGGACTGGTCGACCCCGGGATTGGGAAAGGTTAACACCTATACCAATTAGGGTGTGCTTGAGTTGGATGATGGTTTCATTCCGATTGAAAGCTGATGGCGCTATTTTTCATCGGTGAGGATTTATGAAATTCGAGATTCTTTAATGGTTTTTATTCTTCGAAATATTCTGAAACACTTCAATGTTTTCTTTTTCTAAATATATTAGGGGGTGTATGGGCTTGTTGTTTCTGTATGGGGGAGGGACTTTTCATCGGGATTCTCATTTACTACAATTGTTTAGAAATGGCTCACAAGATTCTCTGGCACGTGTACAGTACTAGATGTCATGCTTGGACTCAGATGTTTCTTAGGTTTTGATTATTCCATGTATGAATAAGATTTCAAGAATTTCCCAATTAAGCAATTACTGTAAGGGAGTTGTGAACTTCACTCTAATTGGCTGCTGAGATTGAAACAAGGGTTGCCTACCGGACCCTGCATACTTAGCAACCTTGAAGCAGTCGACGCTCAGCCCATCTTCTTGCGTGGTATTGCGTTATTTGAAAGATGGCATCTTTTTCACCAGACGACCAAGCAATCCGTGTAATATGCGCGAAGCATTTTCACCAAGCCTTATGGCTTCCGGAGACCGCAACCCATTCGAAGCTTAGGGTCACATACTCAACGACGACGAATTTCGATAACGTCAGCCTTCCGGTCATCCTCTTCATCGGACCAATGTTTGGTACCCGATGGATGGCTTTGATTTTTGACAAGCTGGCAAAAGACTGCGGCGTAAGAGTCATATGTGTAGATAGGTATACCCAAAATGATACCCAATGCTGAGAATGACTCCAGCTGAGCATACACCAGACCGGCATTCGGAGGGTCGACCCCAGTGACCATGGAAACTCGTATGAGTGTCTGGCTTGAAACTGTCCCAGCTCTGCTGCAACGACTAGACGTCAAGCATGTCGCCCTGGTGAGCCACTCGGCTGGGACTGTGTACATGCTTAACACTTTGTTCCACCACCGCTCACTCCTTGACCCAATGGCACCCTATGTAGCATTTCTGGGTTCGTATTCAACTGTTGTATTACATCTTCTAGACAAAGCTGAGAATAGTGATAGCACCTTTCGTACCCACTGTCCACTCGGGCGCAACTCTGACAACGATTGCTGCTAAACTTCCTACCAATTTACTTGATTCCTGGGCCGGTCTCAGCACCTTCATCAACACCAAGGTCATGCCCAGCGCCGCCTGGTCTGGGGGATTTATCTCGTCATTAGCAGCGCAGCTCTCTTCATCGGCCAGCACGGACATTCCCGGAGCAGAAATATCAACTTCCACCCCAGACGTCGAGCAATACGGCTTCGATGCGGAGACGGCTAAGTTCATCAAGAAGCTTTCATCGAAGTACCAATTCACAGAGACCAACACAGGCGCGAACGACGAAGTGAAACTCTGTCTCCGAAAGTGTAGGGACGCTGACTGGGGAGAGGCGGCGGATTACTCGAGTTGCATTCGTAAGTTAGCCGACAATGAAGCTGCGCTTGCTACTCGGGAACCAAATGCGGTGAAGTTGAGCGTTGAAGCATTTTTTGCCGAATCGGACATCATGAGCGCCGAGCGTGGACAGAAGTACTTCGAGCAATGCTGGCAGAACGATGAAGTGAAGGGGAAGGTTGACTTTGCTACTTCGCCGTTGCCGGGAACGGATCATGATTCCGTGCTCATTGATCAGAAGAAAGGGGCCATGAGAATCGTGTTTGAGAAGATTGCGAAAATGGGCAATGGTAGAGGCTGATATGGCAACCTCATCGTCTCTTATATTTGGATATGAAGCTGCTATGAACGTCTTTTTTTTCTACAAGCAACCCATCGAGGTCTGCT
Organism: Clarireedia sp. CPB17; assembly: GCA_002242865.1. Classification (NCBI taxonomy): domain Eukaryota; kingdom Fungi; phylum Ascomycota; class Leotiomycetes; order Helotiales; family Rutstroemiaceae; genus Clarireedia; species Clarireedia sp. CPB17. The sequence goes on from LLKJ01000400.1 coordinate 6,104, forward strand.
TCATACAATTTACCTGCATCTAGCGGTAGCGGTAGCGGTAGCAACAGCAAAAGCTCGAGAATTAGTCACTTGCAAAACAGCAGCCAAGTGGAAACAGAACAAATCTTTCACACCAAACAAATTAGAGTACTACCTACACCTGTGCCAAGTCAGCCCAATGAGACACCGACATCATCCTGCTTCGCGATCTAGTGCACGGACCACAGGGATACAAGTACATGACTTTCCTTCCCGCAGCCTCCTTCAATGAAATATGAACATACATGGCTGAATCAAGAACAAATTCAGTATTAACAGCATTGCAAATATAGCGGCTGCGCATACTCCATACCAACCTCTGTGATGCATGTATCAATGTTTCATGCGCTCTCAGCGGAGATGAGGTCTAATACTTTCACGCAGGTTCACCTGGTGAAAAGGGCCACCTCGTTAGCACCGCCTTACCAGAATGCTACTTGGCTACAGGAAAGTATGCAACTTCCGTGGGTTGTTACATGATCTATTCCAGTTTGTTATATACATGCAGAAATACGAAGGGACAGATGGAACGGAGATGAGTGTACTATTGGCTGTGGAACATGGCCTAGTGTTTTTTTGGCAAACTGATCCCGGGGGGGAACAAAGATAGGTTGAAGAGCCATTTGGGAGAAGTGAAGCAGATGCATCGGTTGCCAATTAAATCTCCTTCCATGCGAAGGCATCTCATCCGAGGCGGTTGGTTAAGTGGAGCTATACGAGAAGGGCTATGTGAGCAACCCTATGGCACTACAACGCGCATGCTATGCATACTACTCTACTTTGGGATCGGGTGCAACCGAAATTACATGCAAGCCCATCCATGATTGGCGTCATTTCCCGAGGTTTCATAGCCGATCCTAGGTTACGCTTACGGGCGTTATGCCGCAGTCCCCTCGCCGAAGATGGTAGCGGCATCTTACTGAACGGCGAAGAAGCTGTGAAGCTGCACAAGCTATTGAGATACATCGTTTTGAGAAGTGTGGCAAAGATCAATCAGATCTGCACCAATGTCCATGAGTTACGACTCTTTATTTGTCTTCTACGTCATCCAGCATGGATCGGTGTGAGTGTTTGCTCTGATGGGAAACAAAAACATCCAAATCCTGCTCCAAATAATCCTATGTCTCAAAGGGTCACAGTCGGCCTGGACATCCCTACTCTGGATCCCCCGCAACATCAAGCCTCGCTAAAAGTTGGGTAGGCGACTAGTGTATAAATCATTCGCGATGTCGACAACCTGGGACAAGGCCGAATCGAGACTCGATACTTCCAACCCGCCTAATCTACACTGTCCACACGATGATGAGCCTGCTGGCTTGATCCATGATAATGGCGGAAGATGTGAATGGGTTGCACTCGGTCATCGCTGAGCTAAAGACCCTTTGGTGAAAACTGAAATGGGGAATATAGCGAAAATGCAAGAAGGAACCCCCCACGTGCTTCTGCTAGGATCTTTTCAAGACGCCCCAGTCATAACCAGGGCAGTTGGCTTACCTCTCATCTGAATCAATTCTCTGTGCCTTGCGCAACACTGAGAAGAAGATAGGCAGCAAGAGACAGGAAGTATGCCGACGGCCTATTGGATGTTTACGCCACGATAGCAGCTACTGCGACAGCGGGCTATGCAGGTGGCATATTTGTTCAGCGCGCCTAGGCACCACTCTTACGATCCCGCGATGTACCTGTTCTTCTTCCAAACCAAATTGGCATTCTTTCCTTCGACTTTCCAATTCCTCGTGATCACAAGAATGAAGTGATCAGCTGTCTGCTCGAGTGATCTCGGTACTTTCAAGAGTCCAACTTTAGTCCACGACTGATCGAATTTGACTGGTTGAAGACATCATACATCTGTGTTCAGCATGGCCAGTGTTGTCGGAGCTCCCATTCCTACATAAATGCCATGCAGGCTTTTGGATGAAGAATATGCCTCAAGCACTATATGGCCACCATATGAGGAAGAAATTCTACCTAATCCTCGACATGAGCTCGAAAGACTCCATGGTACGGGGCACCAAGTTACTCGTGGGCCTCGACCGAGACCCCTATTTCAAGCTTTTATGCAGACAACATTATCCATGAGCTGCGTGGTACCACTAATCCATATCTACTGTGAGGACACCATCCCGGATAAATTTGGGCAAGTGAAAGGAGGGACCTTAGCGATTCAGGGGCCATTATAGTCCTTCACGATAAGTCACGCATTGGACATCTAGCCATATACTCAACGGTTGTATGTTGCTGACGAGTTCCAGATTCCAGATGATTCTGGGCACGGGGTTGTGATTGGAAGACCCAGAGGTAGGTAGCAAAGCTTGGTGCTTCCAACGCACTGAAGAATGTGGCCTGTACCATCGCTTCTTCCTTCGTGATGTCTTGCTACGGGCAAAGAACGCCAACCAATACGATTCGACGACCTGCAACTCTATTAGATGAATAACTGAGACTTTCTCTGGGAAGTAGCAATTGGTGACGACCCGGTTTTAATCCGGCCTGGATATGGTTCAAGGGCCTACTAAGGCTGCCCAGTAGGATAATTTTTCCAATTAAGAACTAACCATACTGGATGACTGCACCTACCCCGCATCCTGCTGGCGACTTCGGCTCATGGTCAGCCAATACAATCTTCAACATCTACACTTTCCGGAGGCCGGGAGGGAGCAACTTACTCTAACTGTTGATAGAGCAAACTCTTTTCAACAACAGATAACATTCTTAGTCAAAACTCTCGTGGCCAAGATGCACCGGCCGTTCCCCCCTGTAGTTCGTGCACGGTTGGTACCTATTGGGTGGGGTGGACAAGCTTATCGTGCTATTGACAACGTCCACTCTTGAATGCCGGAACTGCTATCGCAGCTACGAGCTGCCTTTAATTACACAATATCCGCAACAGTCATGAATAGTTTCCTAGCTGGGGCTTTACTTTCGTTTTATTATTCAGCCCTGTAAAGTGACGATGGATGAGAATCCTAGACCATCAAAGAGAGCAAGAAAGTCTTGTGAACGCTGTAGAACGAGGAAACAAAGATGCAAAGGGTTTCCGGTCTGTGAAAACTGTCAATCGGCGAAAGAGGAGTGTATACAGCCACAGTCTGCAATTGAGGAATATCAAAGGTCTTTTCCAGATCAGTTCTATACAATTTGTCAATGCTAATATTTCTAGTGGTCCTAATGCGGCACTTTTGGAAAGAATTTCTTTCCTGGAAGCGCAACTGGCAGCATATACAAATGTACCTCCACCGGAACATAACGGCTTCCAGACCTATCGCGAGAATGGACATGCAGCTTCGCCTACGAATTCTGACGATGAAAGAAGAGGGAGCAATCTTGCCGACATCGTTGGGTTCATAACCTTGGGCGGAGAGGCATCGTACGTTGGGTCATCCTCAGGTTTCGCGCTTGCTACCACGCTCGATCATATCTCCCAGGCGACGGTTTGGAACAAAGCAATAACTTCTGCTTTCAATTCGCATAGCAAAACTGTAAATATAGCAGACCTAAAGAAGAACAGTGCAGGTCCGCCCAACGATGGGATGGGGCGGAGAATTTTGGATGCTTACTTCACCAGGCTTCATCTACGGTATCCTTTTCTCGATCGCATGGATATCCTACAACGACATGCCGATCGATTCATGCAGAAGAACAGTACTCCTCAGGATCAATATGGGACATTCAAAATATACATGATATATGCAATTGGCGCAACTATGCTGAAGTTGACAGAGCAGTATGACTACACACCACCCGAGAATTTCTTCATGACTGCATTGCAGTATATTTCGGCAGCACGCGAGTCGCATTCAGTTCATAACATCGAAGCTATGACACTTCTCGTTCTCTACAACCTCCGAGCCCCATCCAACTCAGGGATATGGTATATGATAGGCTTAGCCATGAGGACCTGTGTTGACTTGGGCTTACACCGGGAGACATATTACTCTGGTGTTACTCCATACGAAGGCCAACTGCGCCGTCGATTATTCTGGACGGTGTACTTCCTCGAACGAGTCATTGCAGTCTCACTGGGAAGGCCTTATAGTATTGCGGATCGAGACATAGATGCTACACTGCCTTTAGAGATCGATGATACCGTTCGGGACGACAATCTCATTGCTCGAACTCTAGCTGTCTCACCATCTCCTACTTTTCAGGCGTCACGACCCTCTTCCAACATCACTCTCGGCGTACAGTGTATCCGTCTAAAGCGCTTGGAATCTCACATTCAAGGAACCATCTATCGTGTTGACCGACCCATCGCAAGTCTTGTGTCTAAGATAAGTCCAACGTTACGACTACTCGAAGACTGGCATCGAGCACTTCCCCCGTCAAGTCCCTACGAATCAGACTATCTAGACATGCACTACTACAAAGCTGTCCGACTCCTCCTACAGCCATTCCTTACTATACTTGCACCCACTGACCACCGAATTGCTCTGTGTCTCCAAGCTTCTGGCCACATATGTCAGATATTCAAACGCCTTCACCAACGTGATTCCTACGGACATTCATTCATAGCCCTTCACTCCGTTTTCATCGCTGGTATCACCATGTGGTAAGTAATCTTACACATATCAATCACTCAACTAATATTCCCAGTTACTGCCTCTTTATCTCCCCCACCCTCTGGACAACCACCGTGTCCAACGACCTCCGCGCCTGTTCCTCTGCCCTTTTCGTAATGGCTGAACGCACGCCTGTCGTAAAGAAATACCGCGACGCACTCGAAACCGTTATCAGCGCAACCATGGAGTTCATATCCCGAATTCCTGCTCCTACTCCCGCTACTCTCAACATACATCAATCTATACCCAGAGCTCACCAGCACCGAGGTCCGCATCTATATACACACTCTCCAAGCGATTCAGCGGAGACGTCGTCTGCAGGCATGGCCGGCGAGACGGCAGCTAGTAGTCCTGGGAGATGGGAGGGAAGACAGGGAGAATTGGGACAGATGGACGCGGAGTGGTTATTGAGTTTTTGCGAGGGGGAGAAATTTAGTTTGCAGATGTTAGATGAGATGATGAAATTTGAGCCGAGTCTGGGCGCCTAGTCCCACTCATTTTCTGTTATATACGCAGGTTTACAAGTGAGCATTGTAAAGAGGAACGAGCATATATAGTCACAGTTCTCAATGATAATACAAGATATTGTTTGAATTAGCTTCTTCCTCATCTGATGCCCATAATTCTTCGTGGGTAGGTATCTATCATACACGCAAATGAGCTTTCCCTTCCTCCAAATAACGCCTGCTACTACTTTGCGCCTGCATATATCTTGACATTAATCATTTCCCCCTTCATGCGCAGTCTATGCATGCGTGCTAAGTCGAACTCGCTATCCGCCGATTGCTCATCTCTGCCCAAACGCACTCGCCCACTAACTCACTCACACCACCAACCAATCAATCCTGCGTATCCTTGATCGCTGCCAACAAATCCGTCATATAAGTTGCCTATCCAGCTATTAGTAACTTGCAAGAGTTGAAACGAAATAAAAATGAAAGAAGTTCATGAAGACATACCAAAATCTTATTATGCGCATAAATAGCAAATAGTCTCGGCTCCACCGGCTTGAACAGCCGATGAACCCACGAAACCTGACCCTCCTTGAGCGCCGCCTCTTCCGCCTCCGTTTTCGACACATTTCGCGCCAGATTGCGCAGCACCAGGACTGCACTTAGCGGAATACCTGCTGCGTCATTGTGTTCATCCACAGCCGTGATATGGTATTTGAAGCTAATGCGCGGCGGAGAAACCAAATACGAAGGCTTCAGCTTCTTCGCAGGCGGCGCGGCCACGTCGTCCGAATCGGGTTTCAGAGCGCGTTTGGCCGGAAGATGGACTTTGATATGTGTTGCGATCTCTGATAATTTGGTCGCAGGAGCATGTCGGAATTTCTGACATGTGTCCCATGCGCAGACGTATTGATGGGTGCCGCTTGACGCGTTCTCAAATTTGCCTTCGGCGTTTTGCTGGGCGTTGAAATGCGATTTGAGGATGTGTTGATACATTGCTTCGGAGGTCATGAAGAACTCGCCGCAGTGCCGGCCGAGGTGTGTGCGCCAGAGACACTTGGTGTATTCTTCGCCGTTGAGATCGACTGGGGCGCTGCGCATTCTGATTCCTTTGATGATGAACTTTTGTACGGGGCCGCTTTGGACTTGCGCGTTGGCTTTGTCGCCGAAAGTCGTGCTCACATTCTTAATGAAGTCTGCAGCGGGGAGTAAGGGGCGCATGGTTTCGTTGGCGAGGTAGGAGAATCGGGCTTGGTAGGCTTGCCAGAGGGCTATTTGAGTGATGGACTCATCTGGATCTTCCTCGAAGAGACAACGTAGCCATTTTGAGCTGCGCTCTGGTTCCTCCAATTTGAGGATTTCGAGAAGTAAATCCTGGGGTACAGGCGCAATCTCTTGCGCAGCAGGCTTTTTGTACTCGCGGCCAAGATTGAACTCTTTTTCGATGATGCGCGCGCCATGCATGAGAAGTCGTGTTAGTTGGTTAACAAGTGGCTCTGCCTTTACTTTAGTAATCAGGAAATCCACGTTTTCAACCACCGCTGTGTATTGATATAGGAAATCTAAGCAAGCAGAAGCGAGGTCTTCGTCGTTTAGTAACGTCCAATCTATGATGTTCTGAACAGCTGATGCTGGAACACCCTTAAGTAGGTTGTTCTCCTCAAGATTCATCGATATCCTGCTGATAGCTCTCAGTGATGTCAATATTGCGCCACGGTCCTGAGATTCTAACTGCGCAAGAAGTGACAGATAAAGTGGATCTGTAACTTCGAAGTGAAGATATTTCGTAAGCTGCTCGGCGATGTCGAGAGCATAATGCTTCAGCTCGACAACGCAATCAAAGTTTGGGAGGTTCAGTGCAATACTAAGGAAGTCTCGTAGAGGTGGCAATTCCGATACGTAGTATGCATTTTCTTCTAGCATGACCATGTTTCGCATGGTCAAAGCTGCTTCATTGATCTGCAGCAGGCTATCGGAAAATTCCTCGGTCTGGATATTGTCATCGACCTGGAGTCTGGCTAGGTGCTTTATCCTTTCCAGGATATCGGGTGTGCCCTCCAAGCCATTGATTGTGTCCGTACTAGAAACTATCTCGCCGTCTTCGGTATAGGATATTTCCCACTTGACCTGGTAGAAAAGAGAGCTGACTTCCAGCATCTTTTCTACCAATGCTTCGGCAAGGCCTGGAAATCCTTCAAATCTGTATTTGTCACCTCGTTCCATAGAAATCTTGACCAGATGATGCAAAGCGTAATCTTGCTCTGCTTTTATCCCAGATTTCAATGCACAGAGACAACGAACATAGATATTTGGCCCATCAAAGCCAGCTATTCTAGATTTTAGTATACGCTTATTGGGGGAATAACATACCCGGAGAGGATTGGATTATGGTACTTACTGCCTGGGAGCATCATTCCCCTAGGAACAGAGGTACTTTTGCTACCCAACTCGGCCGCAGCCGCTTCTTTCAGAGCTTTCTGACGCCGCGAAAATTCGCTAGGATTGTTACCGGGAGTGACTATGGGACGAAGTGTCAATGGCATTTGAAGACGAGGCTCATAGTTGGCAACCGCAACCGACATGTTTTCAGTATTAGATGAAGGATTGTAGGAGTATGGGCCGCCTGCTCTTGGCATATGGTGTTGGTGTGCATGCGAAGGTGTATGTTGATGGCTTGGCTGGGTCATAGATGGAGGATGGGATGTTGAAGAGACATGTTGTCGCGATTGTCGAGATGGTTGGGTATCTGGTTGGAACAAAACTCGCTGTGGGGGCGCTTGTCGCAAGCCTCTCGTAATTCTTCCCCCAGAACCTGGCGTCTCTTCACTTCCATTTCTGTCTCGTACTGGTGTGCCATCGTCGCCTGATGCTTCTGAGTTATCATGCCCCGCAAGCATACCTGTCTCTCTGCGTATTGATGGTCTGAAGTTTTCTATAGTACGGGTGAGCAACCCCCCACCTTTCGCCGTGGTGTCCTCCAGAATCTCTCGCGGGGGCGGTTCCTTGCCATGGAGTGTTGATATCTCGTATGCGGCTAGGTATTTGTAGTAGGTTGTCTTGAGACTGAATGCGAGCGCAGGTAAGTTGTTCACTCCCAAATTGAATTCAGAGCCCAACTTCCTCCAGGCCAGCTTTTCATCACTAATTTTGTCATATCCACCTCGCTCAGTAACCACTTGGTATAATTGTAGAAGGTCTATATTCTTCGTCCCAACTCGCGGTTCTGGATCAAAGTGGGTACCTCTTTTCTCATGGTAGGCTCTGAGTTTTGCGATAAAATCGTCGTATTCTGGGGTATGGATGATGGCAGAATCTTGATAGATTATTCTGGGGGGCGCCATATCTAGGACGTGACCATGCGAAGGCAATTAAGACGTTGTCTAGATAATTCCTTCTCGATGCAACAAACGCGTAGAAATTGCGACGAGGACGACGCGATTATTGCGGCCGTTCAATTGCTTGGTCTATTGCAACGTCCCCTAAAATCTCAGGCGGGATAATCTAGCCAAAGAGACCACTAAGCTAAATTAGTACTAGTGTGATTTCCTTTCACGCACAGCAACATCAACCAGTAGTTTTATTGCTTCTTAATGACTTCCTCGTTCTTTCGTGTTTCTTCCCTCGAGCTGGAGTTGGAGCCAGAGGATACTAAAACAATTCTGTTATTGTATCAGACTTCGAACCATTGGCCCGAGATAACCAGGTCCTATCCTTCGATTAACGGCGACATTGTCAACCTTACTATACCTGATCTTGATATCTAATTAACCTAGTACTCTCACTCACTTTTGCAGCATGTCATGATCCACGTTCCAGAGTCTTTTCTTCGAATTTTCTCCCTTATCTGAATTGTACTTTTTCCTCTTTCTAATTCCTGGACTGTCCACGATATATTCATCCTTTCTTTTCTCAGGTTCCTATCTATTATTATCTGGAGAATGTCTCAATCATATCCTCAACCATCTTCATCATCTCATTTTCAGTCACAGAGTGAATCAAGGATCGTAGTCCCGATTGTAAAGTTCTCATGCTCGCTGACGCCTCATGGGAGTACCATGAAAGGTCCGCCATGGATTCACCACTCGAGAAGTGACCTTGAACTCATTATACAAAGAGTCGAAGGAAGGCACTGGCAAGGCCAATATGAAGGAGATCGTGTATTTTTGAGAGTTGTGGCGGGTGCAGAATTCCTGGTATGTCGTGGTTCATTAATTGTCTAGCATCGGACGATGGACTAACAGTTTAAAAGGAGGAACAGGACTTAGGAATGATTGCGGAAGTGGCAAGAAACTTTGTGCCATCACCTGGCACTGAGCTTCCTGTGAGAGTAGTCGTCAAATCACCGATGCTAGCACTGCGTTATCCAAAACCCTCCCATGATGTATTTCGCAATTCCTCAACGAGTGTGCCATCTCCAATTCATGCTAACACGACATTTTAGATTCGTAGATTTCAGGTCAGATTTCGCGATGAAGCCGACCTCGTGAAGATTCTCAACGTCCTGAAGGATTTGGGTCTAGTGCCGACTGACGTAGTACCAGTGGCTTCTTCCTCGCCACTTTACCCCTCAACAGCTCCGACAGTGCTACCCTTCGTAGGTGGTGCCACCAGTTCGTCCTCGTTCGGAAACATGTTGCCAGCTCTTGGACAAGCAACTCCTACTCCTCCAATCTGGAATGGATCACAAGGCGTTGAATTCAAGGTACCTGTACGACCGACAACGGCCAGTTCAATAACTTTACAGGCAAGCAGCCCAGCTTCGTCAGGACATCTCCCCGCCTCCAGCCGACCACAGTCTGCGACATCCGTGACATCCATGCCATCCTTTATGTCTCAGTCTAAGCCATATCACATTGATACCCTCAAAAGATCCCAGTCATTATATGCTCTACAAATGAAAAATGAAGTAAGATGAACCTTTAGCCACCTAGTCATATTTACTCCATCTGACTAATCTCTAGCATGAAACTGCAGGAACGCACACAAGTGTTAATACTTCACCACTTCACCTAACTTCCAATCCACATTTTCACAATAATCGGGGGGATCCATTCGTGGAAGGAAGACAAACACAATCTACCTCGCCATTCTTCCCGCGTCAGGCTACACCTGTATCCTCAGATCTAGTGATTGCGAATTCTCTCGTCAATCGTGGCAGTTGTTCTGAGCGTCTTGATAACCTCAGCCAAGGTGCCAATTCTTCGGACAGACATGGAGATCCGCGGTTCGAGTTTGACGCTCTGGAGCGCCGTCCAATGTCTTTACCTAATGAGCACGACAGCTATTTCAATCTTCCTCTACCACCCAAGCGCGAATTACCCTTTGTCACTTTCAGCGGGAAAAAATGTATTCAGCCTCATTCCGCTTCAACGTCCGAGCCTATAGCCGCATCAGCATCCCGAAAGAGATCGCTTGATGAATCCACAAGCCACGAGGCTGCCCCTGTGATAGGTACGACCTTTCCAGCTAAAACTGCCACGAAGAGACGAGTTGCAAGCAGAAAACCCAGCCTTCAGAGGAAAATCCGTACAATCACATCTAATAATGGCAATTCAGCTCCCCGGGAGATCGTGGATGGCAATCTCACTACTGATATGCCGGGGGATGATACATTTCTGACAAAAAGAAGTTATGCCACGTTGTTGGAGTCTTCTTCGTCAAGACCATCCAAGCTTGTGACCAAGCAAACGGCAACAGAGAAGCAATGCGAAGAGCACCACAGCACTCCTGTGGCGATGGTAAATAGCGCGACTCAGACTCAGACACTTTCTGGTCGGGATCATACAGCCGCTGTTCGAGTCTTACAACCAGTATTTACCGTTGACGCTTCAACAAATACAACGGCGCCATCCCATCTCCAAGATGACCTTGAATTATTTTTAAAGAAGCATAGGGATACGTCTCAAATTGAATTACCGCCCCACTACAATGAAGCACCTGACGATGTTCGTAACAAGATGATCAACGAGTTTATATGCCAGAATTTGGAAAATGATAGTTTCCTTAAGTTGGTTAAAGATATGGAGGTTTCTTGGCGTAGGTTGGGCTTTGGTCGATGAACTCTAACAGCTCTATGTTCTTTTGTGCGAATGATTCGGATTTGACGCATGAATGCGATTCTATTGCTAAGCAATCTCTCTCGACTATGTGGCATGTTACGCAGTTCATTCTTTGAGGAATGTTTTGCATTATGTACTCTAAAAAGGATAGAAGGAGTAACGAGTTTGGGTCTTGCTTGGATTATTGCTGGCCCTCGGCCATGGATTTCTATATTGATACACTTGAATTGTTCGATGAACCCGTTCGATGAGTATGGGAGAAGGCTATAGATGCATTCCATGGGACCATTCGATTGGAGTCTTCGACTCGAAGAGAATATCTAACCTTGCTGCACAAAAACGGAAAGAATATGATTGTGCCTGGAAACAACAATAAGGAAAGAGAATAGTGCACATGGTATCTAGGGTAAACAATTAAATTGAATAACCATCTTCTAGTCATGGTATTATACAAATTCATCCTGCCACCAGCTTTGACAACTCAACGGCAAGCGGCCGTGGATAAACAGATTGCCACCAGCTCCTTAAACCTTGCTCTCCATAGGCTGTGAACCCTCTGCAGTTTGGGCATTCGCCTTATCCACAATCTTGTCCTCCGGCGAAAATTTCATACTGACACTATTGACGCAATGCCTCTCATCTGTCGGTGTCGGATAACCTTCTCCCTTAAACACATGTCCCAAATGGCCACCGCAGTTCGAGCATACGATCTCCGTTCGCTGCATACCCAATGTGCTGTCTGTATGTCTTGTTACCGCGCCAGGGATATTGTCAAAGTATGCGGGCCATCCGCAACCGGATTTGAACTTGTGAGAAGCTTTGTACAAGGGAGCGTCGCAGCCGGCGCATGTATATACTCCTTCTGATGGCATGTGCTTATCATATTTGCCGGCGTAGGGAGCTTCGGTTCCTTGTTTGCGGAGAACTCGGAATTGTTCTGTGAAGTGTGTTAGATACGATCGAGGCAAACAGATCGGTGGCGGGGTATATGGTACCTTTTGAGAGAACGGCTTGCCATTCCTCGTCAGATTTCTCAACAGGATAAGACATCTTTTGCGAACTGGAAGTACTGAAGAAACTTGATAGGAATGGGATAGCTGGCATCGAACCCAAGGCCGTGTTGCGTGTAAGAGGCGATAGAGCTTTATAGTGAGCTGGGAGGCGAGCTACGGTATAATTGTTGATAGCGTAGAATGTTCTAACAAGAGTAGGGAAAGTTGGGATGCGCATGAGGGGATTTATATGTAGGAATTCAGGATTTAGTATTTGGAATAGAATTATATTATTATTGGCAGGACTTGTAGGTTAACATTTATGTGTTCAGCTGTGTGGAATCATTGGAAGCATTAGAATCATTGACTTCTTTGTACTTCTTCAACCTCAGCCACTTCGGGGGTATTTGAAATGCACTATTACACACACACTGCAGATGATCCCCCACCAATAATCGAGTTCAGCTGTGACGTCTAGCCCGAACGCTTGGACCCCACAAAGTCCGCTTTTTGATTTGATGTCTCCACCTAGACTTTCAATACAGCCACGTACTGAGTACCTGGTCTTGCTGGAAGTGCATGCACATGAGGAATCAAGAATCTCTCCTTTCAGACAAACCTCAACATTCAAACCCTCCAACCACCACTTCTGGGGAATCGCGATACAAGATCTGATATCACTAGCACATCGTCGTATACGGATTTCTTACTCAGAGAAGGATCATGTCGCGCAGAGGAAATCCTCAAGCAGACCGCACTGCGCAGAACACACAGACTATCAAAAGTCTGCTGAAACTCGAATGCAATAAGATATGTGTCGACTGTAAAAGAAATAAACGTAAGTTCTCTCAATTTATTATCCATACCAGGGGCAACCAGGCTGATCTCAATGGCCTTGCAGATCCAAGATGGGCCAGTTGGAATTTGGGAGTTTTTATGTGCATAAGATGCTCCGGAATACATCGTGGCATGGGAACACACATCAGCCGGGTGAAATCTGTCGATCTGGATTCTTGGACGGACGAGCAAGTACAAAGCGTGCTGAAATGGGGAAATGCAAGGGCGAATAAATATTGGGAAGCAAAGTTGGCTCCAGGACACGTTCCGTCAGAGGCCAAAATCGAGAACTTTATCAGGACAAAATACGATTCTAAGAGATGGGTTATGGAGGGTGGGATTCCCGACCCAGCTACTCTCGATGCGGATGGAGATGATGACATTCCTCTCGGCCTCGTTAAGGAGAAGCACAATTTGGAAAGATCGACGTCCCAGAGGGCAGCCGGCACATCAAGTCAATCGTCAACTCCAGCCGTCAGCGCTGCACCGCAACAGGATCTCTTTGGTGATGATATCGCACCACCCCCGCGAGCAAGTACAGCTGGGCCAGCATCTACAAGACCTCCCCCAAAATCCGAGCCCGCTCCTCCAAAACAGACAAAGCCCGCAGACTCTCTGTTAGGTCTGGACTTCTTCGGCACCGAGCCTGCACCTCCGAGCCGACCAACAAGTACAACCCCTGCGCCTGGCGCTCAATCTCGACCTGATCTGAAGCAATCAATCTTGTCGCTTTATGCTTCCGCACCTAGACCACAAGTCCAACCGCAAACAACGCAAATATCTCATGCGCCGTCGGGATCTTTTGGCGGGATGCAGGCTGTGCCCCAACAATCACCACAACGGTCAACTTTTGGCGGTATGACAGACGCATTCAGCAGCTTGAGCTTTTCCAATACGACCACATCTCCGGCGGCTCAACCAAAGCCTTCTGCATTCTCAAACCTGGGTAATCTTACTAACAACCGGTCTACCCCATCTCAAATCTCGTCTCCTCCACTGAGTGGCGGAGGGTTTTTTGACACAAAATCAAAAGCTGCGCCGGCGCCCCCACAGGCTTCTAGGACCTTCAGCTCTAACAGCGGATTTGGAGCCTTTAATTCGGCACCAGGTGCTTCACCAGCTCCTCAGGCCACCAATGCAAGTTCGGCCTTAGGTGACCTCTTCGATTTCTCCACCCCTGCTCCACAAGCCACTACTACGTCACCACCAAAGCAAACTCTCGCATCGCCTCCTCCGCAGTCCTCTGTCTTCAACCTCTCTAGTCCTACAGCTTCATCTGGACCTAAATCTTCACCAGCAGCACCGGCTATGAGTAGTGGATGGGGAAATACCGATGCATGGGGATCTAACGATGCCTGGGGAGCTGCCAAACCCAGTCCTACTCTAAGCAAACCCGCACCACCCCCTCAAACTAGCGCTGGAGATTTCGGTGGATGGGGTGGATTAGCCAACCAAAGTATAGTACCTGGCGGAGGAGGAGGTTTCAGCACAACAACTAGTCAACCCAAAGTAGCCGCCGATGATGACTTTGGGGGGTGGAGCAGTGCAGCGCCAGTGACACCTGCAGCGAATTCTAACTCGACTGCCAAACCTTCTGGAAGTGGGTTTGGCGGCGAAGATTTATTCTCGAATGTGTGGGAGTGAGTAAATGGACAGGGAAACGGCGGAATTTAACAGCCTAGAATATCCTATAAATCATAAATGAATAGCGGCGTGGTTGGAAAGTCTCATGCATTACATATACTGTCTTGTATATTGATATTCGTAATTCATCTTTTACACGTGTGCCGTACCTATTTCCAAGTATCCTGACCGTTCGATCTCATCTTGTACATACAAACCCCCCCAAAAAACTTATTGATATCCATGCAAACCAAAACCACAACGCCCATTACTATGCCAAAGTACACGTATGTACCCGTCCATATAATACAATTCGTCTCATCTCATATCCCAGCCAGACTCCTTGCTCGACAGCTCTGCTAATACTGTATGTAGTATCCAGTCTATCCCGCCAAACGATCCAACTGTCTCTTTCTCCTATTATTGTCTCTTGGGTCTCTCGATCCCTTCAAAATCACCGTCATTCTCATTCTCGCATCCAAATCATACAAACAGCCCCCATAAGAACCACAACACCATCACACTCCCTATAATCATCCCCGACAGCTTAAATATCGCCACTTTATTTCCTTGCGACGCCATGCGGGTAAGACGACCGGCAGAGCCCTTTAGTGAAGCGGACATGCTGCTGAATGTGTCGTTCTGTTGAGAGGGAATGGTTAGCCGTCAAGCACAGCATGGGGATGGAATAGAAAGGCGGGGAATGCATAGCATACCGTATTGTCAATCACATCTTGCGCTCGGGCATTGTCGTATATATCCACAGTGACGCCGCGCAGAGCGGTGACTTTGGCGGAGAGTTCCTCCAACCGGGAATTGTTCTGGCGCTCGCGCTCGTATGCGTCGGACATGGTGAAGGATGGAGTCTATGCGATTCTCAGTGGTATCTGTTTAACTTGGGTGTTGGTGAGAGTATGATGGTTCGGGCGAGGGCGTTGTGCGAATAGTAGTTGCGGCGGGCGGAAATAGGAGGGATGTTTGATGATGTGTTTCGAGTAGTAAGGACAGTAGCGATTCTTTGTCCGACGCGGATTCTGATTTCGGTATGGATTACAACGACGGGATAGATGGAATATCGAGTGGCGTACGGAGATAGGTAGTAGGTCTTGGTATGCTGGAATTGGGCAAACTGTAAGTGGATTCGTTGACCTCGTGGACATTTACAGCATGAACTTCAATTGAAAGCCGAAAGCCAAATTGGGATGGTGACGAGAGGCTGGAACTCAGCCACACTTTTTAGGTCGTTTGGTTTTAGTTACAGTAACTTGCCGCGCCCGAAATTCAGCTAAGAAGTGATTATCATTTACGCACGCACGCACGCACGACGTCAACGTAACGGCCATTTTTTTTGGCAAGATCTATACGAGATCGTTTGCTCATGATTTTTGAATGAACTTCTTATTCTGATAGTCAATTCTCCCACTATCCAATATTCATATACTTTCCAGCATCGGATTTATCCATAGCACCAGACATTCAAGAGAGAAATACTTTGCGTCGGCAATAAAAAGCCGAATTGTTCGAGTTCGGATTGCCCGGTTGCGAAAGCTACCACGGTACCCCACGTCTGCGCAGTTATTACCTAGGCAGAGACCCAGATAGCTTGCATCTGCGCCGCAGAAACAACCCGAGAGTTCCAAGATAAAGTCACCTCACTTCATTCTTCATATTTTCCACAACATATACTCGAATCCCGCGGCACAGAGAAAATACCTTCAAGATGCCTTTAGGAATCAATAACCCGCTTCCGTCGTCTATGGCCTGTAAGTCGTCACCTCGATCCTATCCACTCTTGCGACATCTCCAAGCTTCCTTTCTGCGGAGACGGCACAGACTCGAGCTTGCTAACTCTATCTCCCACCAGCGGAATGCAAAAAGTGCGGGAAAATATTAGCATCGTTTGTAGATCCGCGACAAGCTTTCGGACCCGACAAAATCATTCCACCACATGTTCTCGCGCAAGCCAAAGTTCGTCTCCATGTTCCCTCCCCCAAGCGCTCGCTAACCAGCTATTCCGGTAGGGTCTCGCCATCGTCACAGTTCTCAAAGCTGGATTCCTCGGTTCCGGCCGTTACGGTAACGGAGTCGTGGTTGCGCGTCTGGCTGATGGATCTTGGAGTGCTCCCTCAGCAATTGGCATTGGCGGCGGTGGTATCGGTGGACAGATCGGCTTCGAGCTTACAGATTTCGTATTTATCCTCAACGACGCCGCAGCCGTGCGAAGCTTCTCGCAAGCCGGTTCTCTCACACTGGGTGGAAATGTTAGTATAGCAGCTGGACCCATCGGTCGAAATGCAGAAGCGGCCGGAGCAGCAAGCTTGAAGGGTGTGGCAGGTGTGTTCAGTTACTCGAAGACGAAAGGTCTTTTCGCGGGTGTGAGTATCGAGGGTAGTGCGATAATCGAGAGGAGAGATGCGAACGAGAAACTATACGGCCGGAGGTTTACAGCCGCAGAGCTACTAGGCGGTGCGGTTCGTGCGCCGCCGGCAGCGCAACCTCTGATGTCTATTCTGAACTCGAAGGTCTTTGCAGGAATGGGCGCCGATGACGGCGTCTACAACGACATCCCCGTCTATGACGAACGCCACGACGACGTAGTCTGGGAAGGCCGCCGAGGCAGCGCATACGGAGAAGGCATGCGCCGCGACCGCACCGGCAGCATGGGCACGGGCGGCGGCGCGGGCGCAGGCGCAAACAACGACTACGTGTACAGCGACCGGCCGAAACGCGCGAGTACCTGGGCCGACGACATTTATGACCGCCAGCCGACCGGCGGCGCATCGGCGGGCCGCAACCGTTCGGGGACGACTGGGTTTGATGACGATTACGTGTATACGGATGCGCCGTCGCCGCGGACGGGCAAGGTGGGCCCCGGGAGGCCAGCGGCGCCGAAACCAATGTTTATGGGTAAGACGGCGGCGCTGAAGAGTAATGAGGCGGTGGCGCAGTTTACGTTTGATGCGGATCAGCCCGGGGATTTGGGGTTTAAGAAGGGGGATGTTATTACGGTGACGAAGAAGACGGAGAGTAATGAGGATTGGTGGTATGTTTTTTTCTTTTCTCTCTCTTGGGAGTTCAGTGGTGTGGGAAGATGCATTGAGATATCAAGAGCAGAGAAGTTCAGAAATACTAACTTTTGTTTTCACATCACAGGACCGGCACAATTGGTGGTCGAACGGGCATTTTTCCGTCGAATTATGTAAAGATGAAGGAATAGATTGATTGATTGAGTGATTGGGGCTGCTGCTGCGATAGATCAAAACAGATCAGCGTAAATTTATCACATTTTTTACTTCTACTTCTACTTCTA
>LLKJ01000401.1:0-78724 GCA_002242865.1 Clarireedia sp. CPB17
TTGTTTTTTAAAGCAGAAGGCGGCATATGTGTTTCCTCTACTTCTCGTGGGCGCGGAGATGTGTATACTAATCAGCTGATATGGGGGAGCTAAAGGCTATGGCTTGGTTGGTGGGTGATGTATAGTAAGGTGCAGGGAAAAGGGAGGGGGGAGGGTTAAGGTAGACTAGATAGGAAAGGGGTAGTAAAACAGTTGCTTTCAATATCTTAGGTCGTTGTCGTTGTCGTTGTCGACCTTGACATGTGATGTCGTGTTTTGCCGCCCTACCCTTGTAGTACCATTTATTACGTAATCACAATTTGTGCCTTCAACACCTGGTAAACAAATCGCGCGCGTTCAGAAGCTTTCTTCCCCTCTTCAGGTCGCGACATCAAACAATTACTTTGTTCAATACGATTCAGAACTCCGAAATTACTTGACTACAATACCTGATAAATCCAAATCCAATTACGCCCCTGCGCCGGAGTTCCAATTGCACGTAAATTCTCTTCTTGAACGCCAAAATGGCCGTCCAAGATGTTGCTATCAACTTCTTTACTTTTGAAAGTCGCATGGCTTCTTTCCAAACTGCGCAACCTGTAAAGGGTCGCAGAGCTTCCAATGCGAACTCCAAGGTACCCAAAAACATGAAATGGCCGCACAGGTTCTTGCAACCCGAACAGGTTAGTTATGCACCTCACATTTTCGTTGACTGCCCTAACGCGCGCAAAGCTTGCAAAAGCAGGCTTCTTCTTCTACCCTTCGCAAGCAAATCCAGATAATTGCACATGCTACCTATGCCATAAGTCGATCGACGCGTGGGAAGAGGGTGATGATCCATTAGCAGAACATCTCAAACATTCTCCCGACTGCGGATGGGCCATTGTGCAAACTATCGAGACACAAGATGGCGAGCTGAGCCAGGAATTTCCCGGGAGTGCGAAGATGGTTGATGCTAGGAAAGCAACATTTGGGGGAGTGTGGCCTCACGAGGCTAAGAAGGGGTGGAAATGCAAGACTAAGCAGGTATGATGCATGGTTCACGTATAGGAGTGGAGATACTAACGCGCTGCTAGTTGGCAGATGCTGGCTGGAAATATACCCCAACATCAGAGTCGGACGACATGGCCACCTGCACATATTGCTCGTTAGCTTTGGATGGGTGGGAACCGTCTGATAAGCCATTGGAAGAGCACTTCAATCGATCACCAGAGTGTGCTTTCTTCGCCTTGGTCGAGGAGCATAAGGCTGCTGTGAAAAAACCTAAAGCGAGAAAAGGCAGAACATCGAAAGCCTCTAGAATGTCTACACAATCAGTCGCTACTGTTCTTGACGATGACATAATACAGCCTGAGCCGACTACACGGGGCCGCAAAACGAAAGCTAGAGCGTCTACCGTCTCAGTCAACACTACCATGATGGAGAATACTACCATGATGGACAATACTATTATGATGGACAATACCACCATGATGGACAACACTACTATGATGGATGAGGACCAGCCAGAGCCGCCCAAGCGAGGTAGAGCGACTAAGGCTAGAACTTCGACAATGTCAGTTAACACTATTACTATGCCTGAGGAAGCCATCCCAGAGCCTCCTACCAAGAAGGGTAGGGCAGGCAAAACTAGGAATTCGACTATATCGGTCAATACAACTGTAGTTGGCGAAGATCAACCGATATTGCCTCCGAAGAAGGGCAGAGCAGCTAAAAATAGGAATTCTGCCATATCAGTTAATACCACCATGGTGGATGAAAGCCAGCCGGAGCCTCCCAAACGAGGTAGGCCGTCTAAATCTAGAAATTCGGGTGCATCAATCAATACTACCCTGATGGATGAAGATCAGCCCGAACCTCCCAAACGAGGTAGACCGACTAAAGCTAGAAATTCAAATGCAACAGTCGACAATACTACTTTAATCGACGAAGATACCATTATCCCTACTACGGAGGAACAACCAACAACATCAGTTACCGATATTACTGCCATCGAAGAAGATATTATTGTGCCTACCAAGAAGTCACAATCAACTGCGTCAAGTACCAATACTAAAAGTACTCGTGGAAGAAAGAGAAAGAGTGAAGAAGTGGAGAGTGACACGGAAACTTCAAATCCGGCCCCGAAAAAAGCTGCTCGGAATGCAGCATCAAAATTGGCCTCAAAAGCTTCAGTGGCCCCATTGAGAGCGCCAAGTCCGGCTCCAAGTCCCGAAGAAGAAATGCCTCCTCTATCGCCCCAATCGTCTCAATCCTCTGACGCAGAAAACCACCCACCATCTTCGCGACCTTCCCTCCAAAAGCCTTCCACGCCCCCAGCAGCTCCACATATCCCACTCAACAGTTCACCCTCCAAACGAAATATCATCGCTGGACCCCAATCAACCGTCCCTTGGGAAGAAATCGACATCGAGACTTTCTTCACTGGGGCTCCGGATGAAAACGACCCCGAGAAACACTTCTTCAGCGCATCGCTCGACAAGCTAAAGAATGGCGATCTGAGCAGCCCAGAGAAGAAAATGACGGTCGAACAGTGGATCTACCATAACGCGGAGGTCGCGGAGCAGAAGCTGAAGGAGGAATGTGAGAGGATGGTGGGCTTGTTCGAGATGCAGGGTATGAAGGCTTTGGCGAGTTTGGAGGCTATTCAGGTTGTGCAGTGATAGGTGTGAGAGGATACGAGTGTAAGGAGTTATGGTATGGATAGGGATAAGGGTTATGGATTGGCGTTGGGGTGTGAGGGTATTGTGTTTTGTATCACTTGTAGCCTGGATGGAGTAAGACCCGGTTTCTGATGCTTGGATATGGGAGGATAGATATACCACCTAAAGTTTAGAACACAATTGTGGTTAGGGAACGAGTTGGTTTTGAATACAATTAAAAACGATCAAAAATGAAAATGTGTCTGATTTAGATCTATGAACCCTTTGCTTCGTGATAGGTTGACTGGACAGATTCATTAAGCACAGGAAGCATTCCCAGTTCTAATTTCCTTGGAAACACCACGCAGCTACTGACATGGACAGACTTTGAAGACAAAACGCAACAATTAACGAATGTGATATTGAAGCTTCGGAAGCGTCTTTTCCTTAAACCCAAGCCATAGGCTGCCCCCAAACTCCAGAGCTCCGCGAGATATTATAGCCATACAAGCAATATTACATAAAATCAACACACCATTTCCCATTCCCATATTCATTCCCGTTCCCACACGCCTATAATCTCTTTCCCTCCACCCAACACTATACTACCCCACACTAACCGTCGCATCCCCCCTCTTCTCCTCATAAAACTCCAACGTCAACGCCGCCAAAAAACACGGAATGCTCCCCCTCCCATTAACCCAAAACTTCAAATTCTCCCAAATCCTCCCCGCAAACTTACTTTCCGGGCCGCCACTCACCTTCATGGTGCCCCTCTCCCCATCAAACACAATACTATTTTCCTCCTCGCCCACACTGGGATAGAAGAACGACGTGACTTTCAGCTTCCCGTTGGGCTGGAACACAACGTCCCAGCCGAGCAGGGACGAGATGCCCTCGCGCAGTTCTTGGGATTTCGCGCCCCAGACTTTTTTCAGCCGGTCGTTGCGGAGTCGCTCTTCTTTCAGCTGGGCTTGCGCTTCGAGGACGAGGTGTTGTTGGGTTTGGAGGGTGGAGAGAGGGATGGAGGATGTGGGGGGTTGGGAGGTGCTGAGTTGGTGCAGGAGGTCGGCGTTTTCGGCGCGCAGGGCGGTGATGGTGGAGAGCTTGATGGCTTCGAAGTTGGAGGTGGGGTTATCGCGGAGGGAGAGAATGCGGGTTTGGGAGTGGGTGGTTGCGGCCGTGAGACGTTCTTGAGTAACGGAGAGTTCTTTCTCCAGAAGCTTTTGCGAGGTTTGGAGAGTGTTGATTGTGTCTTGTAGTTTGCGATTTTTGCGTGATAGGAGTCCGATTCGTTCGTTTTCTTCCGCGGTTTCTTCGCGTGGTCGTTTGGTGCCGGCTGAAGGGGACGCTGGTGGTTGCGCAACTTCGGCTTTGGAGAGATCGGCTTGTAAGGATTGTACTTCTTGTCTGTATTCATCCACAAGGCGTTCCAGCTCTTCAATACGCTTGATTTTCGCATCATCAATATTCTCGCCTTCACCAAACGCTTCATCTTCAGCATCAAAGGTCTTGAGCTGTGCTCGGAGATAGTCAACTTCCTTGATTGCTAAAGCACGCTGTCGCTCAAGTCGCAATCGAGCTTTGGCATCTCCCCCATTAGCACCTCCTGTTGACCTTAACTTCTCGAGCTCTTCATTTAACGCTTTCTTGTCGTTCTGTAGTCCTTCAATGATATTATCCCTGTCGAGCACCTCAGACTCCATTGCGCCCGTTCTCTCGAGTAATGTAGCGTTCTTGATCTTCTCCTCAACTAGGGCTCTCGCCAAATCTTCTGGGGACTCGAATTCGAGCTCTCCTTCTGGGCCACTCTGGTCTCGGAGATATGCAGTCCACGCTAGTCGCTCATCTTCAAGTCTTTGTCGCTGGAGTCGTGCCTCTCCAAGTTCGTTTTGAAGATCATCCATTGCATCGACTTTCCTCTGGAGACTTCTCTTTTCCTCTTCGACAACCTCAACGCTCTTGTGAAGTCTCTTGTAATGCTTAAGCTCGGCTGCTTGCTCTCGGTTTGATGCTTCCAGATTACGAATGTGTGTGACCTGCTCGCCAAGTTCTCTCTTAATGATCTCTAAAGTGTCCGCATCTCCGGTCTGAGCTTTGAGTCGCATGACTTCTGCTTCAAGCGCTCCGAATTCTGTGTCCTTACTTGCCAATTGCTGCTGCGCCTCTTGCAGCAATGCCTCTCTGGTATCAGAATCTTGTTGTAGACTTTCGACACTTTGCTGTAAGGTCTTGTTTCTGCTCTCGAGTTCCGCGACCTTCCTTTCTAGTATGCGACTGCCCTCCTCACTTTCTGTCTTGAGATCTTCGACTTCTTCCTCCAACTGACGCTTGTTTTCCTCCGCCTCGCGAATCCGCTTCTCCAATGCCATCTTTTCATTACTGGCATTGTCTCGAATCTCCACTAATTCCTTTTGTATGGATTCATACTGTCGCAATGCGGCGTTTCTTTCCGACTCTGCGTTTTGCTTTGCTTTGAAGTCATCTTCAGACTTCCTCCGTGCATCTCGAAGTTCATCTTCGTGTCGTAGCTTCGCAAGTTCATCCTCCTGTTTGTGACTGTCAATTGTGTATCTCAGTGTCTTGACTTCCGCTTTTAAATCATCGAGTTCTTTGCGCCGCTTCTCGCTCTCCTGCTCGCTTTCGCCGGAGCTGGGTTCTCTTCTGTGATCCCCGGAAAGCGTGCGGATTGACTGTCTGAATTGACCTGATCGCGAAGGTGGTCTATTGGTCGATTCTGCACCCGTCAAAAAATCGAAGCTTGGCTGCGTATTGGCCGCGCGGGCAATCGCAATCTACAGATGCTTTGTGTTAGCAGACAATTGTAGAAAGATGTTTGCGCAAGTGCTCGAAGACAAAGCTTACCCTTGACTGAACACGAGGTAGGCCACTGCTTCCCATGCTGGTTCTGTGTCCACCACTTGTTGAAGATCTTCTTCCCGTGGACTCCCCAAGCTGTTGGGGCGTATGCGCCCTCATTGTGTCAGGAGCTTGAAGCTGTAGGGTTGGCGTGGTCGGATTGTCGCGGTGTTGAGAGCTTGAAGTTGTGAAAGAGAACTGTATCTCGCTTACGTAATCTATCTATTTGAAAAACATCGAGTTGCTGTTGGCGGGGTGAAGCTACGGGTAAAAGTGACTTTGCGGATCGGCACAGAAATGAGGTATGCGAGTGTACATCTGGTTTGCCGTCAATCTAGTCAACTATTAAGTTCATGTACTTCGAAAATGAAGTACCAGTTACTGAAATATGCTTTCGGTCTCAGAACGTTCTCCGCAATACGCCCGTTGAGTCTTCCCTAGGAGGAGAATATGTCCCTTTTAAACCCTTTCTTTGACGCGTGTTCTAGCCAAGCTTGCCCACGGGTACGTACCTGACCTTATCCGCAACTAAGAACGTCCGCGCTGACTAAGAAAGTTCCTCACCGAATTGGCAGAAACGGAGGATAGCAAGCTCCCCCATGGACCGACATCATACCCAACACATATGGATTACTACAAGCGGTGACAAGTCTGCAGCATATCGCTGCTTCTGGATATTTAACTGAAAGATTTGCATGGGATAAATCCCTTCTCAGCGACGGACACAATGGCAACAAGGCAGCTTTCTGTAAGAACATCCTGGAAGAACTCCTGGCTCACATGCTGGACAACTAATAACTACTTCTGAATAGATTGCGAGAGCCTTCAGGTCCGCCAGGTTATGGCCACCGATATGCCACACGAGATGGGCATACCAATCCATAGAACGGCGCATATCGACGAGGAGTAAGCTTGGTTTTGCGACGAGGGGTTCGTCACTTCAGGGAGGGGATGGTGTCGACGGTAATCGAGCATATTCATCATCCGCCAAAAGCTCTGAAACAACCGCGACTTCTGAGGAACCTAAAGAGTCTACGAATACAAGTTCTACAACTTTAGCCAGCAGTATTCCCGCCCCAGCCGATTGGGAGGATAATCCGAACTACAACATCGAAAAGTTCTCAGAGCTGCCGCATTCGAATTTCGGTGTCAACCAGCATATGGTGATCAACGATGAGTTCAAGGAAGCTTTGCGACAAATCTTATGGCAATTCAGAGCTCCAATCCGGTATGCGTTTGCATACGGGTCCGGCGTTTTTCCTCAGTCGAGGCACACCAAGGCAACAGCTTCGAGCATCGCATCAATTCATTCCAAACCTTCACCAGCAATAGTCGAACAACAGGGAGGGACTCCGAAGATGATTGACTTTATATTCGGTGTTTCGTTCACCCAACATTGGCACTCCTTAAATCTAATGCAGCATCGAGATCACTACTCAGCGCTCGGCTCACTCGGCTCAGGAGCAGTTACTGCAGTTCAAGAGAAATGGGGTGCGGGTGTCTACTTCAATCCCTATGTCACTGTCAATGGGACGTTGATAAAATACGGCGTTGTGAATCTCGACACGCTTTGCACCGATCTTTCCGAATGGACGACACTTTATCTTGCAGGACGATTACAAAAGCCAGTCAAGATTCTACGGGATGACCCTCGAGTTCGTCTGGCCAACCAAGTCAATTTGATTTCCGCTTTGAGAACCGCGCTTCTACTTCTTCCTCCGAAATTCACCGAAGAAGAACTTTACGGCACAATTGCGAGTATAAGTTATATGGGCGATCCAAGAATGGTGCTCCCAACGGAGGATCCCTCCAAGGTAGCCAATATTGTGGGAAACAACCTACCTCATTTCCGTCGTTTATATGCGCCATTGATTGGGACTTTACCTAATGTCAGCTTCAACGATTCTAAATGCACAGATCCTTCGTGGGCATCTGATCCTTCGACAAATGTGCGTTTGGAACAAGATATGGATCCTATCCGAAGAGGAAACATGGTGAGGAGATTACCGAAAGCTTTTCGAGCGAAGCTATACTTTCAATATCAAAAGAAATACCAGATACCCCAACTAGAGTTCAATAAAATGCTCGAGGCATCCCAGGATGAGGACGCTACGAGAATTATGAGGAGACAGGGCGGTGGTTTCGAGCAAAGAATTGCTCGAGAACCGCCCGAGGATCTACGATCCGAAGTTAGAAGCGTCATTCGAAAAACTATCGGATGGCCAAGCACAAGTCAGAGTCTAAAAGGACCCTTCACAGCTGGCATTCGAAAGACATGGCGATACACGTCAGAAAAGATGGCGAAGCACTCAGAAGGAAAGCGGAAAGCTGCCGAGAAAGCAAAGGAAGAAAAGGAACAATAAATGGGACCTTGACTCTTGGGTGACGACGAAATGATCATTGCTGGGCTGTATTTTATTGGCACATTGTACATAGATGGAATCCGTTGCTGGACTCTTACATGGTTCCCGACTGAATATTCAGAGGAGGCCTAATTCATGAACCTTTCATTTTCCATGCAGCGTTCCCTTGATACTGTTACATGCTCTATCAGCATCGGACCGGATCCAAAAGCAAAGTCTCTAAGGGCTGAATAGAAGTCGCCCCAGGATGATACGCTGTACAATACAGCACCGAAGATGTCGCTCCGCGCCTCTGGCAACTCAATTCAGCTACTTTTGAGACAAATACAAGATGGCTTAGGCGCACTTCACGGGTAAGAGCAATCCAACGTTAGGAGCTAACTACTCCCGCTGTGGCAATGAGTAACAAGGGGAATTATTTAGTGCAGCACAGTAAGAATTAAGGTTACCCCACTTCCGGACGTGAGTAAAGCTTAAAAGATGGATGTGAGCTTAAGTAGACTTCTCACGACTGCTCTAGGACAACATTCATGTCTTTCTTGGCAATTCATGGTTGGCTTTGTGCCTGGGAAGCCTATCGAATGAGACGGGAATGCCATTGAATGAGAAAAAACCCGCCTTACACTATCTTGACAGTTGCTACGTGTAGACTATTTACACCCCCAAGGATCATCATATGTCACACTAAAACTTCTTTGCTCCTTCTTTTTCTCTTACATCTTGGATCGAAGAAGGGGGAAGATGGGACCAGTTCAATTCTCTGATAGTCGCCTCGGATGATAGATCAAGCGAGTCAGAGTCACCAAATGGAGATCAAACTATCTACATCCTAGCCAACGGCATAACCGGACCTTCGTCTGCGTACAATGCGGCTACATTGCCGCACCGGTAACAAAGCATCCTCTTCATCACAACCACAATCGCACAATCAGTCGACGATACAAGGCCAAAAATACAAAATCCAGAAACTCTCCACGATATCGACCAGCTACGAGACACACATGTAGATCGGAGCACCTCTCAAAACGAGACTGCGATGGGATCAAGCTTGGTCCAATCATTAGTTTTGGTTGGTTTTATAACGACTTTTAGAAGCTTGGATAGTTGAAAATGTACAGTAACATTACATTCAATGAGGGCTGGGCGATACATATGCCAAAATGCTCCTTCCCCCTTTCCCCACATCCATCCTCAGCGAAAACCTTATTTCGACCACCTCCTCCTTCGGCTTGAAAAGACTAGGCCGATTTAGAGCAATTACATTTTCATTGCCCAAATGTCTTTGAGAGATTGTTATTAAACAAATATTTCAAAGTCTCCTAGAGCTGGGTGCGCTGCGAGGAGCATATGTAGTATCGCTGAACTGTTGCGTTGCACAATGTCTGCCTTGCGTTTGTGGACTCAGATGCGTTAGAACCAGGCAACGTATATAGCTCCTCGTAAAATTGCAGGACGATACCGGTTTGGGGGGGAGCGGCGACTGATAGGGCTGTAGGTTTTCGGGCTCTCTTGCTTCTTTCACGTCTACTTCATAAGGCCACTTGTTGAAATGAAACATCACCAACGAACTTGGAACAACGTGACTTGAGCTTAATATGTGGTTTGCAGGTGTCAAAATTATCTAACCGAGACAATCGTACAAGAAAAGCGAGACGAACTTCGCTCCTGCTTTGGCGACCTTCTGTTTCTGAACCTCCCCTGTATACTTCACAGTTAAACGGCGTTTAGTTGCCTTGTGCTGGGTTTGCATCCTGCCTAACTCATCCAGCAGTTCTGCCTTTTTGGCAGCATTAACTCTTGTCGACGACTCCACTGCATACCTCGCATTATAAGGATTAACATCACCATGTCGCAACTTTCTGTCGATACTCTCTAGTCTGACGAAAATATTAGTATGTTGTTCTGCTCATGTTGCACCTCCTGCTACTCTAAGGGTCACTTACAGCACTTTTTATTCCTCTTTTTCCGACTTATATCTAAGGTCGGCAGTGCACTGGCCAGTGACCCAAGCCAACATCTCCGCTTTGAGGTTAGAGATACTTATGGTTGCATCCATCCCCTCATCCGATGGCATAGCTCTTACAGCTTGATTGAATGATGTTCTCAGATCGCTTCGTTGTACCTGCTTGTCTCCTAGTCGCGAAGGGCCCGCAGCTTGAAGGTGGGAGATGGATCGGCGTAGGAGAAAATTCCTACAGGCCTATGATCTGGTATAATAATCGAATAGGGAACGTGAGCTGGATGGATGTCCATGTCAGATAGACCAATATCGTCATATGCATAAATGGAATTGCTTCCAGCGTAGTGTCCTGTAAGATCTCATGCTGCTTCAATTCTATACGCATGTCTTGTCTCCACGATTGCTGTTCTTCTCCAGGAATACATAGTGAATCTCTGGTAGAGTCCGAACTCGGCGTACGTCAACTTCAAACGGCTGTTGAGTGATTGGACCTCCATCGCCTCCGTTGCGAGCAACGTATTTCCCCGAGATGGCCTGATTAAAACAGGATTTTCATTTATGGTCGGGTCTTTCGGAAGATAGAACCTTTCACTTCCATGTAAGGACTTAATAGTAGGCAAAGAAGGGCCGAAAAGGTCATTTATTAAACCATAACGTAGGTGTCCTAAGAAGGCCCAAACAGACCACGTTGGAAAGCGATCGCCGTAAAGACGAACGCGGCATCCAAGTGGAAACGTGCTGACTTGGTCGGTAAGAGTGTGAAGGTTCTCGTCGGAACTGAGACGGTGTTGGTATGAGGATTCCTAGCCCCTTGATATATCGGAAGAAGATTCGTACTCCAATTCCTGTGAAAATAACCAGTTAATATATATTTTCCTCATTTCAAGCTCAGAATTTAAAACACACCTCTACCATCTGTGGTGTTGAAAAAAATTAACATCTGACCATCTCAACGTCTCGTCTCTCAGAATTCCTCTAGTCAGATCCTTCTCATGTCATTCGGATAGTGCTATCGATCCCGATCTGACACTTGTAACATAACTAAGTATATATGCGAGATAGTTTTGTTGGAGATTTGTATCTCGCTGCGACTTGGTGAAGTTCCAGAACAACTCCAGTTCTACATCAGTGAGATTGTTTTTCTCCAAGCTCGTTGTCTTCAGACCGTTCGTGGCCGCCAGCCAATGAATATGAGAGTTTGTGAAGGTATCCCATCTTTGGGAAATTTTGATGAAGTCTGGAATAATTTAAGTAGACTGCGAACTACCCACGGGTGAATTGAATATCCGCCAGGTTGGGGTACCAATGGGTGGGTTGAAGGTGAAGTCGTTACGCTGATTTAATTGAGGAAGGCTGACCGAAATGGGCATTTAACCCAGACTAAGCTAGGCTCGTTTAGTCAATAGTAAATAAACGCGACGTAAAGCACCTTCCCCAGCCGCTGAACACCCGACTACCCACGCTCTTCGGCTTCGAAGAAATAGCCGATTTGTGGCTTGCCCGTACATCAACAACAAGCCGACAACATAATCTAAAAGATATTTGGACAATGAAGATATTGTAATACCTGTGGGCTTGTAGTATATTAGTTCGCCAACAGTAATCAGCTACAACATATTGTCCCACACCGGCTTGTTCCTTCCAAGCCGAAGAGTTACAGGTCCCGCCTAGTGGCAGCAGGCTAGCAGCTTACAGCGGAACGCCCTTGTAGTAGAAACGTCGTACTTGCAGGAAAAACGTTGTACAATAATCCTTCAGTTATTAATAATTTCTGCCTTGTCAACTCTCGATAGTAGGCTCTCCGGTACAGAAATTACAGGCTGGCAACACAATGTGCAAAACTGGACAATAAGAATATGATAATATCTTCGATTCTTGGTATTATTCAGTTGAAAACAGTAATAAGCTACAATCTATTATCTAAAATCCGCCTGTTCTTCCTCCCTTGGAGGGGTAGGATTGTTACCTGAACATTTCTATCTAATATCTATGATCTATCACAAGGTGTTACAAAATCTTGACCTATTCAAGAATCGAAAATAGCTCCATAAGCCGCCACCCCTCGTGTCTTCATTCCATACACCACCTTTTTCGTCACCTTAGGATTCGAGATGATGAACACAGCTTCAGCTCCGCACTCTTGCACCAATGCCCATGTCATAGCCACCATGTCAGGGCGGCCTTGCGTACGCGTGTTCCAGATAACGGCTTGTGGGTCAGCTTTCTGTACAGCGCTCACGATGTTCGACCCATATATTGTCTCGGGATGAGGCGTCGACCACAGAATACGACGTGGCGTCTTCTTGGCGTACATGAGAGACAAACAAGGACCAATGCCAGACCCGGTGGCTACAACTACAATTTTCTTGAACAGTATCGATGTGTACAAGAGGCCGTGCAGGGGGTATCCACGAACCCACAACTTCTTCGGTGGTTCGTTGATGGTCTTATTGGTCCAGTCACCAGCATTCGAAACAACGATTGAAAAGCCAGTAATATTTCCGTTTCCATCGTCGTCAGGAATCGTGGCGAAAGCGTGCCATTCCGTCATTGGCTTATTGGAAACTTTCAATCCGTAGAATGGCTGCATCTTTTTGTACTTGAAGTGCAGTCTGATGGCGTGGTCGCTGAGAATCTCAGGGTATACATCTCGACGACGAAGACGAGACCATGATGCAATTGAGCATGATGTTGAAATGAGGAAAGTCCAGAAACTAACAGACTTGACGAGGTGTATTCCAAGAGACTGGTCTGCTGCCTTTGCGTAAACCTTAGCTGCGGTGACGATATGGACCCAGAACGTTATTAAACAGATCCATCCTGCAAACCTGTGGAAAGCCTCAAAGTGATCATGGAACCGCACGCGGAATGTGGGATAGGCAGAGCCGAGGATCACCAGGAACATAGTGAGAAGGATCGCGGATGTCACAACATTGGGAATTTGATCGGGATCGCGTGAGTCAATGAAATCCTTGGTCGCAATGGCCGTATAAAGGATATACCACGTCACAGCTATGAAACAATACGTTAGCCTGTACTCTACATACTCAAGCATTTGAAATAGGAGAAGATGTGTGGACTTACCTGCAACACCAGCGCCTGAATGCCCTCCACCATAGTGGAAAACCAAAGCCAGTCGACGGCGAATCCCTAGCGGCGTTGCGTGGGGAACACAAACCGCAATCTCGTATAACAGGTTGACAAAGTTTTCTTGGCGGAATAGGAGAGTGACCATCAAGTTACACGAGGCAGCCGTGGCTACTTGTTCGGCCTTGGGTGTTCCCTTATTCTGGACAATCAAGGCGATGAGAACAGCAAGGTTGCTAAGAAAAATGACACTAAAGATTCTGCGGTATCCGGTAACAAAGTTATCTAGGGCTTCTGTTAGAATATCTCATTCGTTACTTAAGTGATAATCAGGAAGTGTCAACTTACATTCCAGATAGCGGGTGAGCTTGTTCCCTTTCTTGGTGGGCAGAGCTTCAGGATCGACTTTGAGTTCATATTTCTCTACTTCGAGATCCTGAGAGTTTTCACCACTGGCGAGAGATCCAGCCTTTGTCGTGTTCCCAGATTCGAAAGGGGAGGCCGTCTCTGTAATATTGGTCTCGAGGCCCTTCGCCTTCTCGATATCGTAAGGTCGGACTGGCTCAGAAGAAGACATGATTGACTTTGATAAAGTGAATACTGGTTAGAAATCTGATGGTTTATCCTAGGTTGACCTCGAAGGATGAGGGGCTTTATATATCTCATCTCGTTAGAAATAACCTTGATCTCTCTGCAGGGATTCTATGGAGAATATCTTCCTGTAGATAGAATCCTCCTGTAGAGAATGCCCTCCTGTGGTGAGTATCTTGTAACACAACATCTCTATCTATCTCAGCTTCTGACCGTAGAATAGACTTCTTACAGTCTCTCTATCCCAGCAATCTCTGTCCAGCCATGCACGTGTATCTGGACACTGGTCAGACCAGTTCTTCTCGAATATACCTTCAGCAACAGCCTCCAAATAAGATTCGACTAATCCCTATTGGTGCCTAATTGTGTGACTCTGCTACTAATTGTTTCTTCATTAAGAGTTTGACGTTGTCCAGACACCGTTTTAACCTGAACAGTACAACTAGACGTTTCCGAAACAGGTAGTACGTATTGCTAACATCAGCAATACCAACATCAACAGCCAAAGGGACTCGCCGAAAAGGTTAAGCCTCGGTTCCAAGGTATCTCTTATCCGGCACAATGCAAAACAGCGTCGACTACCCTGCTCAACCCTTGGCTAACGTCAGCGACAACAGTGATAACGGCCAAGACTACTGGCAGAACAAATCAAGTCTTCGTTTCAACGGGTCTCTTATCCGGAGCAAAGGAAAACAGCCTCAACGTTCCTGCTCAAATCTCGATCAGGAAAGAACGAATATCTATTTCCGCCTCCATTCTACGGAGATACATCGGAAAGTCGCCTAGCTGTCGCGCTATATCGGAACTCCACCGAGCGGGAGTTACATACCGCTGACACCATGCCTGCTCCTGCTCCACCTTCACCCGCTGCATGAGGAAGGTCGTGATCCTGCAGGAGCCGAGCATGTGATAATCTCTACTAAGAAGAAAAATTCCTCTATAGAAGACTTGCTTCTATCCTTGTAAGTAGTATCTACCACAGTACAAGTATTATCTGAAGGATTGTCAGGCTGCAGAGTAGTATTTTGTTTCTGTTTACCGAGTGCTAGCCGTTCGGTAGTCGCTTGGCGCTCTCTAAGCTGAGTGATGTCGAGATAAGCATAAGACCACTTATGTCATATATTGCGGGATACAACATATACGTACTTACATACCCCATGGAGGGCACGGCCCACTGTGGCTTCGACCAAACATCGGAGTCGTATAACATCGAATCGATAACGCAGCAGTCTCCTAAGCCAAGATATTTTCGGGTCCTAGTTTTCCCACAATATTACATACTCGGAAAATTAAGCACCCGAGAATGTCTGCCTGGATGGTCAGCCTCTTTATGGCTGTTTGCCTCATCCACCCCCCACAATAGCCGCCCCAACTAATCAGACAAATATCCGCGGTACACACATAGACTAAGATTGCAAGATGAAAGGCTTTGGCGTCAGAAAAAGGCTTTCCAGTCATAGATTCGTGCTACTTCGCATGTAATCGTTGGTAATAATTGTACAAGTTTCATAATCATCAATCATCATCTTTTATTTCCCCGAATACTTTCGTACTCGGCGACGACTTGATACTCTTGTCTACGCTTGCAGAAATGTTCAGTTTTTCGACCTTTTGACGCTCTCCGCCCTTCGTTATCTGTCCATTCACCGTCCACCATCCACCATGCTTCATTATGTTTATTGTGCTGATATGCCCTCAATGATTTGCGCCATGAAACACCCAAGGACACCCCAGATCGGCGATGATCAGCCGGAATTTCAGCACTGCACTGTAATGCAAGCTATGCCGAGGTGATATTCGCAATGTCACTATCTAATTCGTGGAATTCAAGTTTAGGTTACGCCACTGCGTCGGAGACTGTTGAGAGGAGAAATGAGAGAGATATTCTAAGCCAGATACCGGTATGTAGGAACAGCAGCCTCGTCAATTCTTTCCAAGTACTCTCTCTCAATGAGGCTCTCAATCCGGCGCTTCATCATATTGATGTTCGGTTGGAATCGTTGTGAGAGCTGAGAGATAACTTCGGCAACAAGTTGTTGATGTGAAAATTCCTTGCGTGCCCTGTGATATGGGATTAGTATCGATTTGATCAATACACAGACAGGACGGTGGAATACTTACTTCATGATCCGTACAATGACCGTGTCCATGACATTTCCTCGGTGCTCGTCATTTCGTTCTTCAGTCTCCTTCCTCTCATCATCACCCTCCACTCTGTTTGAAATGCCCCCAATGGCTTGTGCCTTGATTTTCACAGTCTTGCTGACGAAAGTCGCATTAAACGAGAACGAGTCACCAGGCTTTGGGGCTTCATTAACTTTGCCGGGTTTCTTGAGCAGTACTCGAGACTTGGGTGGTCCAGAAATTGACATCAGGGTACGAGAGAGCTCCTTCTCAGGGATATTCAGCCGTTCTTGAATTTCCTCAAAAGTTAACCATTCGCCATCATCAACATCATTGAATAATAGTAAGACAAGCATGGCATATGTGCTAACGTTGAGCTCGTATTTTCGTTCTCTGCCTTTGGCTCCACTTTCCTCGCTAGCAATTTTTGGGAAGGTGCACCTAATGTCGGCATTGCCAAGGTGAGCTATCCAGGTCAACATACGACCATTGCGATCCTTGAGATAATATGCTCTGAATGAGTCTTGCAACTTCTGGATCTCGGGAGGCCAGTTACAAGATACCCGAGCACCTTCATCCGACATGGGGTTCCCACCCATGGATTCCATTGGCCAGTAGTTTGTGGTGAGAATCGTAGCTCCCAATTCGATATGCTTGCTATCCATATCGCCGAGGTTTTGAATATGAGTGCGGTATCCTGCCGTCAGATCCTCGGACATGTTGACATCCTTGAACATTCCCTCAAGCTTGGTGGTGAAAGAATTGCCGATCTCTTGTTTCATCCTGGAAATCATCTGCTTCTCAACATCTGTGCTTTCGGATTTGTTAAGGAGTAAGCGTCTCGCCAGATGTTTCTTGTAGTATCGCTCAAACATATCCTTATCTTGGATGTAACGCAGTAAGGTAGTTGCTTTATCGAGGACTTCGTCAATCTCAAGCTCTGTCTTCCCCTTGATTCCACGCTTTAGGTTGTCATCGATGAAAAGAGAAACGAATTCAGAACAGCGAGGGAATAGGTTGATGAAATCAGAAAAGCTCTTGGTAATTGCCGTTTGAAGAATTAAGTCCTCATTGAAACATGTTTTCCACATGTTATCAAATTTATCCTTTAGTTGCAGAACTTCATCGACCCATTTGATGGCTGCCAATGTTTGCTTAGCCGATGCATTCATGGGCTTGGGTCCTTTAGGTTTCTTTGGTCCTTCGGCGTCATCACCCGCTTCTGCTTCCCCATCTTCTTCTTTCGTGTTGCTCCCAAATTCGCCACTTAGAATGGTCTTGTTGATTTCCATGCCAAGATTCACGACGCGAGCCTGAAGAGCAACTTTGAGTGGCTCCTTGGTAGGATCAATACGGCTAATGAGTTGGTAGAGGATCATTAAATCATCATATCGGTCATTCTCAATCATGGCCTTCATACCAGTACCCTCCATAATAAGGAACTCATTCAGGTGGCTACTGATAAGCTCCTCTTCTACAACTTTCTGGATCCGCCTAGTAGTGAAATTCGCTATTGTCGTCTCGCATCGATCCATTTCTTCGTCGAGGCGGCGTTTCGCTTGACGAAGCCATGCGCTTGCGTCGAATTCACGAAGCAATTTTTGACATTCTGCCTGGTAAAATTTCCGACTGGCGTTCAAGAAATCTACTTCGAAAACAGTAAGATAGAGCTTTTCGTGTTCATTTTCTTCGTCAGACTCGTATAAAGCTTCGAGCATGTAGATGACAGACCGAATCAAGTTCCGATTTATGACATCTCCTTCCCTCTCCATGCTGATTTGGTCCAGAATGACGGAATTTAGAATATCGAAAGTGAGAATGTTGGATTCGGGAAGTAGTTGGGACCGAAGTATGTGATCACGGAAAAGCCCCATCGCTGTTGTATAGATAGATGCCTTGCGATTGTCCGTGCAATAAACACGATCCATGTACATGAGGACATCCGTCACCATACTCATACATGTGTTATGGTCGGTCCAGCAGGCTTTCAGTCCTTCCAGAAACTGTTCACCAGTAATTCTTCGTTCGTTCGGTGCGGTGCCAGAAGTGCCTCCAGTGGCGACATGGACTAGATTTGTTGTGATGAGTTTCCTAATCTCAGGCATGACCTGGCCTCCGAACCATTGCTCTTCGAAGACCTTGACCCGGTCATACAGCGCATCACCCTGTTTCTTGAGCACGATCTTGTAAGACGCGCGGTAGAGCTGTTCGAACGAGAGCTTCGACGCATTCTTCTCGTGGATTTCGCGCAGCGCCGACTGAAGAATTTCCCACTGTACTTCGAAGTCGTTCAGACCGCCATGACCAGTCAGACCCTAGAATAGAGTAACAAATGATTAGCCAGAAAGATCCAGAAGTAGCAAAGTGAGGTGATCGACATGATAAGAAAGTGCCAGAAGGCAAGATACCAGTTGACTTGTATGGATAGCATAGGTAAGCGCGCTATCTATTGACTGCCTCGCCACTACAGTAGCCATTTGCGTGAGAAAACAGACCGAGTGCTTGGGAATGGTATAAAAAGTTCGGATTTCTTTAAAGCCGCGGTGGAAGTATGGTTGTGTGTATGGAGAAGGACAAGAAGTAAAGGGAATGCCTTACCCGACGAGGTGGACGTATCTTTCCCCTTCCACGGCCCGAAATCATCTTGAAATTTCACCTTTGACAGCAACTCGAGCAGAAAGTGTGTGTGTTGAAACCGGGAGTCGAATGGTGAATTTGTATGAATTCTGCGGGGTTAGCAACAAGGCTGTCGAGTTTGCCCACGCATTTCTATCGAAGAAGCGTGATATTCTAGGCAGGAATGATGGATGAGCTAGGCGGAAAGGCCTCTTTATAACAACGGTGCAGAGCGAGTGGCGAGGTTGGAACCCGTGAGAAGTGAGAAGGGTAAATCCTCTTCCAACTGTTTGCTTTGAAGTGATTGTGATAATTCTGGAAACCCACGAACTGATTGAGATGGCGTATAGCTACAACCGTGCCGAGTACTGTGCTATCAGATTATCTACGCGCTAGTCTCAGTGAGGTTAGTAGATGATGAGGTCAGAACCACCCTGCACGGTTCTTTAATTTTTTGGTAGCCTTGTCAGTGCGCCTCTTCTCGATATGCATCAACTATTACCAGATACTTGAAGCGCGCAAAAACTTCTCTTGAAAAAACAACTATGGCGACCAGGACAGTCATACCTGCAACGTTTCGAGCATTTTCTCGACAGTCTATACCGATATCCCGACCGTTTCTTCGTTCGATACATCCCACCACATCCCCCGCACTTCCTCCACGACATCTTGCCACAAAAACGAACAGCTTTGCGCAATTCATTCGCAATTACTCTGCGCCTCTCACAGATGCGCCTGCTTCTCCCAAATCAAAGGAACCCTCCAATTCTCGAGGTCCTCAGCCATCATACGACTTAACATTCACATGCAAGCCTTGCTCCACACGCTCTACCCACCGCATATCCAAACAAGGCTACCACTCCGGCAGCGTCCTCATAACGTGTCCCGAATGCAAAAACCGACATGTCATCAGTGATCACTTAGGAATTTTTGGCCAAAACCAAAAGACGATCGAAGACCTGATGAGGGAACAGGGACAGCTCGTCAAGAAGGGGACATTAAGTGAGGATGGGAATTTCGAACTCTGGGCTGATGGGAAGGTTACGGAGAGGGAGAAGAAGGCCGACGAGGTAAAGGCGGGCGACGGTGCCGGCGCGAACGGCGGAATTGCTACGAAATACTAGACTGATGCAAATGGTATCTCGGGGAATGAGAAGAAGTAGCCGGGAGAGTTATGTGAATATCTCCGCAGCAATTAAGGTGCTTGATTACAGCATTCGGGGAAGGCGAAGGATGTATATATATCATGAGGGTTTTTGGAATGGAGTTCAACGCTCTGGGCGCCCACGATACTGGCGTTAGCATGGATGGAAAGTATGTACTGATATATTGAGTAGAAAGGGAGAATGGCAGGGTATGACTTGACGATCCTCATGATTAGGACGGAAATTGTAGTTCAAAAAGGTCTCAAATTGCTCATGATAGTTTCATGCGTATACTGTTTCTGCATCAAGAGCTCACGCTTTGGATAGCATGCAAATTCAAAGAAGATTGGGGTCTGGGTATTCGATGGTTGATATTGCTCATCTAAATCTACTACTTTGACTTCCCATCATTGTGAGCTGATGGATTGCAAGTAGGATGAGGTATAGGAAACCATATGAAAGTGAGTATCGTTCTTGAGAGCTTGCGCTGTGCCACACCAAGTGAATCTTGGGTCGTGAGATCATCAGTTCGGCAGACGAAAGTTCGAGCGGGTTTAGATGCGGGTCAGGTGTACTCCGCTCGTATATAAGGCGAGTGCAATCGAAGGACGGAAATCGTCAGGAATATCACAGCTACACTATGCGACAATCATTGTCTAGACGCAAAGGGACCGATCACACTCATCGACACAGACAAGTTATGGGGGGGGGGTATTTTGGCTATGTTAACCAGACTAAATGGCCAGTATGTCAGAATTTCATTGTCGATGTTAGACCATCGCATCTTCACTGTCGTTCTTAGATCATTGCACTTCATTGTCATTCTTAGTTCATTGTACCTTCATTGTCATTCTTACATCATCTCATCTTCGCTGTCGTCCTTAGACCGCCGCTTTGCTTAATCATACGAGTTCCTGAGTGGGACACCGTATGATGTTACAATCACTCTTTTCATGTTTGTCGTTTAAGACAAGCATACCACCGCCATTGAGCAAAGATTTTCGTTCTCTCGCATGTTATGCCTACTACTTGGAATTGCTCGCTCAGTAGAGAGGGCGTTTAAATACTTCAAAAGTTGGTCCGTTAGCTTGGCCGTCGAGAATCGTGAGCGTAGTGAATGCCTTCTGCAACTCCTGTTTTCTGTTGAGGAAGAGCGGGGAATCTGGAGATGTTCTCAGCGAACTCGCAGATGCTAACAAAGAACTGGCCGATATGGGGCCGTCGAGCATCATCGCCCTAGTGAATATCTTCTGCGATTCCTGTTTTGTTGGGGCAGAATGAAGATGTTGTTAGTGGCTTTGCAGTTGTTAATTAAGAAGTGGCGGATATCAGAGGGCATGCGCAGCTGCAAAGATATTTCTGGAGTCGTGCATAGCGAGAGATTTACCACACAATACCAAAATGTTGGCCGTCATGAGAGAAACGCCAGGATACAGTGTTGATGACGTGGAAGTCCAGCTATCGCAGATAATTTTGATGCGGTAGCCTGGGCAATGGAATGTCTAGTTGTCTCTGACACTAGCGAAATATTTGTTGTTGATTCAGAGTTCCTATTGTTGGATCGGAGCTGCTGTTGTCGATTCAGAGCTTTCATTGTCATCCTAAAGCTGCGAATATTGATTAGGAGCGGTTGTTTTCGATTCAGAGCTGCAATTCACCCAGCCTCTTCAAGAAAGGCTTTCACCGCTGGGGCGGAAGTCCCATCTCGAGTATTTTACCAACCATGTGATCGGAAAGTACCGCAAACTTGGACGCTTTAGTCCTCGAGGTCGTATGCGGCATATGTCTCTTTTATATACATGAAATGACTCCACGGGCTACGGCGGAAAAGACAGGCCGATTTCGGACGATATGTTGTAGTTGATGAGAAGAGTGAATCTTGCGTCTCGCAGCGGGGCAAGGATCCTTTCACGATGCTAGAAAGATTTTATTCACTTTCCAGAGTTGCTGACTAGCCAACAAGGTATTTCGTTGCAACTCTTTTCTGCAATTATAAATACTCGTTGTTCTTCACCTTTACCTTTCAAAAATACAACCTATTGCATCACCACATAACACACCATCAACAATCGATATCTCTTCACCATGTCACAAATCTCAATCAACAATTTCGCAACCGGTGAGCTTCTGTTGCACCCAGCTCCTCTGGACAAGAATCACTACGGGTCGACGCAAGACGGGGACGAGAACGATCCGAGGACGTGGGCTCCATGTGACCTCGACGTCTCGCACGCCAACATTGGGACATGGTGTGCGCTTGCGCCAAAGTACGCCCTGCTGTCCGACCACATGGTCGGTATGGCCCTTCAGATGGGGTTCACTTGCACTCAACTCGCGACGTGGTATCCGAGGGATTTTGTGTTCGGCAAGAATGGAAACCTTCGTTTTCACCCTGGACGCAAGAATAGTGGGCATCCGAGCCTCACCGAAACGGGTGAAATTCATGTCGCCTACGACGTCCTTCTTTCTGGTCACCCGATCCACGACTGCAAAGTCGAATACGTTGGCGCCAAACTCCTCGCCAACCAGAATACCCCTGCAGCTGAACATGCTGCATTCATGAACTCCATCATAGATGAGGTAAGTCAGGATGTGTTCACATATTTCTAAATCTTTGACATTTGACTTACTTGGTCACAATTAGCATTACGCATTGAGGTCGTTGGTCGAAAACGAAGAGCCTCATTCAATGGGTACACCGCAGAACGCGCAAGTTGTCGCCGGACCAAGCAACGCAGAAGACCGAGAGGTCTCTCCACCAAAAAAGAAGCGCAAGATTGAAGAGGATGGCAATGGAGGGGAGGAGGAAATCGGTGGTGACGGGGAGGTTGATGGTGGTGACAGGAAGAGACCATCAAACTGAAAGCCTGGGAGAGTCTCCACGGGGAGAACTCAAAGTGGTTCTGTTTAGGTGGATTTGGATCTTCACTACGACTCAGATGGTATTCTGATCTGCAAAGATCTTAATTCATTGTCGCAATCGCGTTTGATTTATATTTTCCTTTGGTGTGGCCGTGTGAGCATCATTTTCTTTGCTTTGTATTTAGGACGGAGCGTTTATGGATATTAGCTGGTGCCTTTGATCTGTAAAGATCTAGGAACTAAAAAATATCACAATTGAAGATTGAGGAGGAAGAACAAAATGCGCACGAAAGAGACAGTCCTTACCTTCATCGCTACACCTGTGAGAGCTTTCCTGAGAGTATGGAGCCCTCGATTTTCAATATGCATATAATCAATAGAATAATCCCACTCGCCAAGACTCAAGTGATTGTTGGGTTCACACTCAATGGAAGTGGTAATTTTCGCCAAACACTCTTCAATATTCAACGTACGCGCAACGAATAAGGGTGATGATATGATATTCATACATCTCTTCGTCAGTATCTGCATTACGCTTAATCAATGGAAGTGACTATATCGAGACAACTCTTCTCTAATGTCTAACGCTACACAACCAATGGAAGCGAGTACACTGAGCAAACACTTCGTCAATATTCAGATTCCAATATACGGACGCCCAATTGAAGCGATTATAGACACTTGAACATGCTTCTTCGTTCTGCAACACAAAGAGCACTGAAGCGATATTGATAAGGTGCAAATTGCGTGAGAGGACTGCTGCCTTTGAATATGATGACGAGAGATATTTACTGTTGCATATCTACATATATGTTCACGGACGAGCTTTGCTGTTGCATATCTGTATATATGTGTTCACAGAAGGGCTTCACTGTTGCATGTCTGCATATATGTGTTCACGGAAGAGTTTTACTATTATATATCTGGATATATGTGTTCACGGAAGAGTATTACTGTTGCATATCTGTATGTATATGTTCATGGCAGATATATATATGTGTTCACAATAGATCTATGTGTTCACCGTAGATATATGTATGTGTTCACAAAGATTTTGTGTTCACCGTAGATATAAGCTAGGTGGTGTAGTTCTATCCGCATGCTGCAATCAGTAGGCTATGAAATGGAATCGCAGCTTGGCAGGTTCAACCAGTACTGAGAGTGGGAATATTAGAGGTAGGAAGCTTGAGAAGCGTCTCCGAAGTTTGTGCATGGGGCTAAGGGAATGTGCACTTGGATATTGGAGTGAAGCTGCTAATGTTCTCTCAATCCTGCACGTAGATCTCATGAATCCCCAGCGATCAAGGGACCCAAGCCTCCGACGAGGTCGGTATCTCGACATCAACATTTTAATGGCAGAAAGTGGGTGATACAAATGATGGCTATAGGTGCACGAAGTCTAGAGCAGACCATAGATCAGTGCACTGCGTCTTGATTTGCCGTTGTTGTATTTGGCTAAGATAATATACATTTTATAGCCTAAAAATACTTTTAAATATGTGTCCAGATGCTAGTTTTCCATATATGAGACCGTGTTAGACCCATTTCAGAGGCAAACCAAATGTAGTGATCATATCCCCAAACTCCATATAAATGCACCCGCGTCCTTGTAAAGATATTCAGGGTATACTGATAAGCGCCTAAAGTGTGAAATCAAACTCCTTGAATGCGTCCTTGAAAGCCTCTATATCTTTCTTCTCTTCATCCTCCGTCTGTGCACAATCTCTCCACTGAATTCTCTTCTCCAAACCCAACAGCTTTGCAAGCACTGTACGACCGAATTGGAGAGAGAAACGGACGTTCCAATCAAATGGCATGGTCAGACACGTGGTGCTACCCTCCGGTGTCTCATCCGTTGGCGGGG
The DNA here is from genome assembly GCA_002242865.1 of Clarireedia sp. CPB17. Taxonomy (NCBI): domain Eukaryota; kingdom Fungi; phylum Ascomycota; class Leotiomycetes; order Helotiales; family Rutstroemiaceae; genus Clarireedia; species Clarireedia sp. CPB17. Next base: position 24,093 of record LLKJ01000401.1, read on the forward strand.
TCCAGACCCATATTCTGAAGAAGTCTCCATCATTCTGACCTATTCCGGGATCTCGAACTTCGAAGGCTGGATATTGGAGGTTCTCGGCTTCGACGCGGAAAGCTGCTTCAACTAGACCTTTCTGAATCTGTTCCACAGGTACTGGTATGAATTGCCAATGGGTATGAACGCCGTTTCCTTTGCTGATTTCGTAGGTGACAGCCCCCAGTTTGTTTCCGCTGAGTTTCGCAATCATCTTCTGCAATGAATCTTTGAACTGATTCATCTCGGAGAATGTTTTTTGCTTCGAATCCTCATCCGGGATTGAGGCAAGTGTAGGAGAATGCGTTAGAGGAATAATGAGAGCGTGCGCAGGAAACTTAACACCTAAAGCTTCATTCGTAGTAGCTGTAGTCAAAGGGCCCTTAGCGATTGTCAAGTAGACTTCCTCGCCAATTGATGAAATCAGATGCGTAGCAAGGTTTGGGTTTGAAAGGCAGAAAAAACATTCTCCTGGTCCAGGTGGCGGCTGCCTCTGCCCTCTACGGCCTCGGCCACGTTTGTAGTCATTACCACCTCCACCGTATCTCGAATATGGTTCAGGTTCAAGGGCTGATCGCCTCTTTTCGTTTGGACGAGCTATGAATGGCGAGGCAGTTGTCCCAACTGGTAGAGGGGCAGTAAGATCTATTGTTGACTGCAGTGTAAATGCATATAGGGCTTTCTGCTTTTTGGGATTGGCATGCGGAGCGAGCGAAATAAACCGGGTGACAGACCTAAACTCTGGAGCGTCGGGGTTGGGAACATGGAAGAAAGGCTCTCTCTCATAGAAGAATTCCGCAGATGCTGAAAAATGATAGCGAGGTTTTAAAGCTGCGCACAAATCTGCAATGTGATCTCCACCAACAGGCTCAATCGAGTCGTCCGGAATCGGTATTTTTGAGCCAGTGCGAATACTTTTCGGCCAAGTCGTCGTTAGAAGAATATCCGCATTGTGGGCTCCATGCAGTGCTTTCGCATCACCAATGGTGTGGAATGGTAGGTAGTTCTCTTTCGACAATCCTCCTATGATGTTTTCATCGAGCTGACCACCGAGTGCGACAATTTTTATGCCTTCAGAAGTTTTGGTTGTAGAACGTTTGGAAAGGTAGTGAAGATTCTCACAGATCTAAAATTGTTAAGCTGAAATCGCGGACACAGTCAGAAGAAGCTCTTACCTCCTCATCCTTTTCAATTTTCTCGATAATGCGTGGAGGTAAAGGTGAAGTTCCGACTGTGAAGTAGGTAGGTAATGGGATGGCTATGTTGCCCGCAAGGAGATCTGCAACGGCATCGTCATCACCGTCAAAAAGATTCCCAGTAACGATTGCGACAGAGAAGTTGTTCTTAGAATGCAATGATTTCAGCTTCACGAAGGCAGGTTGCAATTGCCCGTTGACGTCTCCTAAGACAATGCTGTGCAGCTGTTAGTTGAATGGTATCCAAGACATAGATTTGCAATTAACTTGCATAACAGGAATGAGCGGAAGCATTGAATTGAGAGAAAGGGAAGCACCTACATTTTTGAAGACATCTTGATCCTCGAAGGAAGCTCAGGACTAATGACGTTGCGGGTAGATCTTAGCAGACATTGTTGAATAGATCCTCAAGTCTTTTTGCGACGCGACCAGAGCTTACGATAAGAGCTCATATCTTAGCGTCATACTAGTACATAACTGGCATAGCGTTGGTTTTCTGCCGGCGGTGTGGAGAAAAAAAGTGAGAAATTCTGAGGACTCAATTCCGCCGACTGACATGCGTGCCGCCGGCCCTCACTTCACCAGTTTCGCAGTTCACATCGTGATTGACAAATAACACAGTCGCGATGCCTGCCACTGTCTCGGGACGAATTATCAAGACCCGCAAGGGCAAAACAGGCACACTCCATCAAAGGAACCATAGATGGGAGTCCTTTACATCGAAGATCTCGAAATTAAATTCGCTTGATCCTATACGACGAGTTCGCCGCCACGACCTCGATACAGAAGATACCTCCGTCACAACTTCATACTTCAAAGCTGGGTTAGAAAAATGGGCTGAGCTGAACCTTTCAGAAGGATTCATTTCCTTCTCCCAGAAAGTTTTGCCATTATGCGACAGCCTGGCGCAAATTTTACATTTCGAAGACAAGATTATGGGTCTGTTTGCTAGCTATATCGAAAAGAGGGAACGGGAATCCTTAGAGCCGTTATTGGAGTTAATCACAGACTTTGCGCATGATTTGGGACCTCGATTCGAGAAGCATTACGAAAGGGCGTTAAAATTAGTTACATCAATACCAGGGACCCCTCAGGATGTCGCAGTCATCGAATGGAGCTTTACGTGCCTCGCCTTCCTATTCAAATATCTGTCGAAACTCATTGTGCCGGATTTGCGCCCAACTTACAACCTCATGGCACCTTTACTTGGAAAACATCGACATCCTCCTCACATCGCGCGGTTCGCTGCAGAGGCGATGAGTTTCCTTGTTAAGAAAGCTGCAGTTCCAGCTCATAGAGAGAAGGCTCTTCCCCTAATTGTCCGACATGCGAAATCTGATCTCTTAAGTATTTCGGGCACTAAAGAGTTTGGTCTCTATTACCATGGAATAATGACTTTGTTCGCCGAGGCCATCAAAGGTAACGGAATGAGTGCGCACACCACTGGTCCAACGACTTTCACTTCTCTTTTTTCGGCTCTTGAAGAGAGCGATTTCAAACCTGGCGAGGCATTACCCTGGCTGGACGTTATATTTGGTGTCTTGACAAGCATCATTCATCACACTACTGCTGAAACTTTTAACGACATTCTCGAAGTAGTCTTACATCAGGCAAAGGCTGGAGTGGATGCGTTTGCGGAGTCGAAAACTTTGTTCAACCTCAATCAAATACTTCTATCTGCTCGGGCTATAGGAATAGTGGCTGGAGTTCGGCGAGCATCGAGAGTTAGAGATTGGCCAACACTCTTACAGGTTTTGGCAGACATGATGCAAGCGGTATCTAAAAATGGCCCCTTCTTAGCCGCTCACCCAGGATACCTCGATCTGTGGAGACATTTGATATCGAGCGTATCTATTGGACTTCAATATGCGCCGATGGATGCTGTGATTTCATTCATCTCTACTTTCATGAATGCTTTAACTAAAGATCCTCTCGCGAAGTGGTTTCTGACATTTTGCTCATATTTGTCACAGGGCGAAGCCAACAGGTTTCGCACAATTGCGTTGCCTTACTTTCAAAGGTTAGTCTTTAGACTATTCAACTTTGCATGACTAGCTAACATGCCTAGGTTCGTTGTGACGCATTGGTCGGATGCCGAAAATGGTGACACTCTATGTGTATTGTTACCTAGGATGGTTTCTTCCGGTGTACTACCAAGTCGTTATGGGAAGGATGGGTTCAGTCTACCACAATCGTGGCAGGACCAAATCGTCAGTAAATTCGAACGCCTCGAAGTCCAACCTTTCCCGGAACAAGCTTCCCCTGCAGTCTACAACCGTAGCCCCAGCACGTGGCATGATCGATGCTTGCCTAAATATAATGCTTTACTCGAGATCCTGGAATGTGCTACTGTGCACCCATCAACAAATGCGAGAATTGCAGAGATCTTACTTCGGAAGTTGAAGTTAGCACTGAGGCCATCTTCCTGCCTCGCACCGGAGGAAGCTCATTTTATTGTCGGCCGTGGGTTCAGTGCTTATTGTCGCATGAGTAAAGGGGCTGGTGAGGTGGACTCTTCTTTAGAGCCACTATTACGCGCAGCTGCCCCACGATATGCTCGACTACCCAATTTCCTAGAGGCCCTTCTAGGCTATCAAGCAAGTCTCAAGACATCACCGAAATACAAACGACAGGCGAAAGCAAAAGACTTGGCTTCGGACACTGATGATCAGGAAGCTGAATACGATCTTTTAGTCCGCTCCTTGATTGAGAATCTCTCCTCTGATTCTAGCGAATTACGGTTACTTTCTCTGCGATTATTGGAAAATATCAATGAGAACGACCATGGCTCAAATTCTGAAGCCATCTCACTCATGATCATGATAGAGCAAACACCATTGAACTTACAGTCTGCTCGATCTGCATCCATGCATATTCGAAAACTTGCATCAATTTACCCGCATCAAACTACAATTCCGTGGATGAAATACGCGATTCCTTCCTTTTGCTTCGGTATGCTGACGGTCAAGATGGCTCAAATTTGGGATGATACTAGTACTGCGCTCAAAGAAATATCCGAATCGAAGGTCGGCGAGGAAGCAGTTGCATCATTAGCTTTCAAGTGGCTGGAAACGCCTTCTATAAGATGGAGTGGCTCACCTAAAGCTGCAGAGAAGGATCAAAACAACGGCTTGACAGATTTCGAGTGTTCCAACATGATGAAGCTCGACCAGCTTGCACAGGATGCCGAGTCCGAAGTTTTAAATGCTCGTGATACCATGCTGCAAAAGCTTGAGGTTGCTCAAAGCTTAGTGGGTGCTCAACCCACCACGGCCAGGTCACAGGCACTCCGCGTACTAGCTGCAGCACCCAGTATTGCTGAACGACGTTCTAGACAACTTATTCCAATGTTTCTTTCCTGGGCTGGTAAAGTGGCCGACCATAGCGAAGTGGCTGGTGACGAAGAAGATTTAGGACAGAGCGACTGGACAAGGAGAGACCAGAAAGGTTTATTAGACATCTTGGGCCTCTTCGTAAACCCCAGGTCTCTTTTCAAATCAGAAGAGGTGTATGAGGCGCTACTGCGGCTACTTGCTAATGGAGACATTGAAACGCAGAAGTCTGCTCTGAAAGCCATTCTAACTTGGAAGAATAGCAATGTGAAACCTTACCAGGAAAACTTGTCGAATTTGCTTGACGAAGCTCGCTTCAAGGATGAGATTACTGTTCTTCTTCAAGGTCAGACCGCTATCCAACCGGAACACCGTGAGGCCCTTATGCCTATTCTTCTTCGATTGCTTTATGGACGAACAATTTCTCGCAAGGGCGCTGCAAGCGGGAAGCAAGGCCTCGAAGCAAGAAGATTGACGGTCCTACGAAACTTAGGCACCGATGACATTGGAGGGTTCTTGAACATCGCGCTGGGCGACTTGAAAGACCTCGAATTGATTAAGGACGGAAAATTGCAGCAGTCCATTTTTGAGAAGGAACTTCTTAATGCGAGAAAGCAGGTAGGTTTCATGAACATGATGGAGGTGGTATTGAAAGAGCTGGGCACGAAAGTCGAGGCGCTTGTAGCGAAAGTGTTGGGGGCAGTTTTGTATTGCTTGGTAGTAGCATCCCGGCAGCTTCGCGATGAGATGCTTGATGATAGTGATGGAGACGAAACAACCAGCCAAATATCGCTGTTCAAATCGGCCCGTCAGACTGGCTTGAAGTGTTTGATTCTCCTATTCAACAACGCTACAGATTTTGACTGGTCACCGTATGTCGATGTCATCATTTCAGAAGTTGTCGACCCAAGATTAGATAATCTTCCTATCGAGACTGCTCAAGGTGTATCCGGCATTCTTAAGCTGTTTTTCACTTGGTCAGCTTCATCCAGAACGGTCCTGTTACTTGGTAGCCATGCTCAGATTTTACCAAAGGTGGCAGAGTGTTTACTTCCTCCTAAGTCTAAGGACGAGGTTAAGCTATTTGCTCTATCAATCATCAGAGGTATCGTCAAATGTGCGAAAGCAGATACCATTGACAGCAACTCGGAATTGGTAAAAACACAGCTTTTGAATCCTAACATGGATCACTTCCTTGTGCAAATCGGCGGCGTTCTTCGCCATCACCAAGACTTGAGCAAAGAGCTACTTGAAGGCTGTGTAGAAGCTGTCTCAGAGTTAGCGCCGTTCGTCTCCAACTCCACACAAGCACAGAATCTGGTAGACGTCTCAGTGTTTCTGCTCGATCAACCTTCACGGAGAGTTTCACCGAGGACCAAGGCCGGGTTACTTTTGGTGCTTGAACATTTCGTCCCTCTTTACAATCTTCAAGATGATGCCGACCTCAAAGACAGGGTTTACAAAACCATCACATCATTGTTTGGCTTCTTCAAGGACAAGACTAGTCGTGAGGTACTATCTCGCGTGCTGCTTGTGTATTCGCATACGGATCCGGTCTTAAAAGAAGTTGCTGAGTTGTGCGAGGGTCTCAATTCCTTCGTCGAGGGCAGACTGGATGAGCCTGACTACAATCGACGACTGAAGGCCTTCAACATTGTTAACGGAAATCAAGACCTTCACTTTACTGCTCGTCAATGGATGCCTCTGCTTTACAACATGTTGTACTACATCAAACACGAAGAGGAGTTTGGTATTCTTTCCTCGAACTCTTCGGATGGTGTATGCCATTTCATTGATGCCGCAAACGCGGCGAAAGAGACTGATAACTTTGTTCCATTCGAGAATATGCTTTCAAATATTGTTATTCAAGCTCTATTCACAGGCGCTCGGGAACCCTCTGAAATAATTCGCCGCGAGTACATGAAAGTCATGGCGCATCTCATACGACTGTTTCCAACCTGGTCCGAAGTCAGCGATATGCATGGTCTTTTGGCTGGTGACGATGAGTTAGAAAATTCTTTCTTCAATAATATCCTTACTGCAGGCAAAGGTCGGCAATCCAGTGCCCTTGGTCAACTGGAAGCAGCGGCAGAGAAGCGGCAATTAAGTAGCAAGAACGTTAGCCACTTCTTCATACCATTAATCGAACACTTTATCTTTGATAGAGCTGAGGGAAATGAAGCACACAGCCTAGCGGCAGAAGCAACCACGACTGTTGGTATTCTCGCAGGTTCACTTGAATGGCAGCAGTACCGTGCTATGCTGAGAAGATTCATTGGCTATCTACAGTCAAAACCAGAGTTGGAGAAGCAAATAATTCGTTTGCTTGGCAGGGTCATTGATGCTTTGACCGCTGCAGCTCAACCTCGAGACGATTCGGACATGCAAGTTGATGGCGAACGGGAGCAAAGTAAGCTCGCAAAAACCATACCAAAAGAAGTTAAGCTGTCGGAGGATCTCACTTCGAACATACTTCCTCCTCTGATGGCCTACCTTCACGAAAAAGATGAATCCACTGTCAGCTTGCGGGTGCCGATTGCTGTGATCATTGTGAGGTTGTTGAAACTGCTACCATATGACAAGATGAACGAGCGACTTCCAGCGGTTCTCACAGATGTTTGTCACATTCTCAGGAGTAAAGCGCAAGAGTCTCGAGATATGACTAGGGACACACTAGTGAAAATTTGTGTCATGCTTGGGCCCTCGTGCTTTGGATTTGTGCTGAAAGAGCTGAGAGGCGCCTTGGCTCGAGGCTATCAGCTTCATGTGCTCTCATATACAATGCATTCTATGCTTGTCGCTACGACACCTCAGTACGCTCCCGGCGATCTTGACTACTGCTTGCCCTCGATTGTCGCCATCATCATGGATGATATCTTTGGCGTGATCGGTCAAGAGAAAGACGCTGAAGAATACACCAGCAAGATGAAAGAAGTGAAGAGTAGCAAAAGTCATGACTCCATGGAGCTCATTGCGAAAACTGCCACGCTGAGTCGATTGACAGATCTGGTGCATCCAATTCGAGTTTTGCTAAAGGAAAAACTCAACATTCGTATGGTTCGTAAGATTGATGAACTGTTGAACAGGATTAGCGCTGGACTACTCAAAAACCCGGCCGCGGAAAGTCGAGACAGCCTCATCTTCTGTTACGAGGTTATACAAGATGTATACAACAGTCAAAAGCCTCAAGAAAAGGTCAGGGAGGATTACAAGCTCAAGAAGTATCTTCTACAAAAAGGCGCGAAGAAGGGTGGAGATCGTGGCGCAACGACATTTTATACATACAAGCTTGTTAGATTCGCCTTTGACGTCATGCGATCGGTACTCAAAAAGCACGACAAGCTTCGAACTGCAAGTAACCTTGCTGGTTTTATTCCAATAATTGGTGATGCAGTTGTACAAGCCGAAGAGGAAATCAAAGTTGCCACTTTCAAGTTACTAACTACGATCATCAAAGTACCTCTCAAGGTTGCAAGTGATGGGATAAACCTGTATAGGATTGCAACGGCCGAAGCTGTTAAGAGTGTCTCCGCCTCCTCATCTACTACCTCTGACGTGGCTCAGGCTGCATTGAAGTTGCTTTCAGTGGTTCTTCGTGATCGTGTGGATGTTCCTATGAAGGAGAAATCAATCGACGATATACTTGGAAGGTTAAAGGATGATATGACGGAGCCCGAGCGACGACATGTAACCTTCAACTTCTTGAGGGCGGTTTTGGACTCTAAAGTAGAAACGGCTGTGGTCTACGATACTTTGGATTACGTTGGTACAGTGATGGTAACCAATGAGGACAAAGACACCAGGGATCTAGCACGAGGGGCGTATTCCCAGTTTCTAAGAGACTACCCTCAGAAGAGAAGTCGATGGACTAAACAGTTGGCTTTTATTGTCGCAAATCTCAAATACGAACGAGAAGGTGGACGATTGTCGATACTTGAGGTCATCCACCTTCTTCTCTCAAAATCGACCCATGAGTTTGTCCAAGAAGTATCAGCGACATGCTTCGTACCTCTGATATTCGTGCTTGTCAACGACGATAGCGAAAAATGTCGCATGGCAGCTGGAGAAGTATTGAAAGACATTTTCAAGAGAGCAGATGAAGAACGCATGGCCACTTTCCTCACCCTCCTCCGATCATGGATCAAGCAAACCCAGAACACCGCTGTAGTACGCCTAGCTCTACAGACGTTTGGTCTTTACTATGAAGCTCAGCCTGCTGCAAATGACGTCGACGTCGACATGCTTCTAGATTCCATCTCGGACACCATAAGCACCTCAAACGATGCTGACGCGGATTGGGAAATAATTTACGCTGCCTTGCAACTTGCTGCAGTATTATGCCAGAAGTTCCCAGAGAGACTGTTGTCGTCCAAGACGTCTGTTTTGTGGTCTGGTGTTCGAACCTGCCTTTCATATACCCACGCATGGGTCAAATTATCTGCCGCTCGACTCATTAGCACGTACTTCACCGACTTCGCAAAAGCAAATGCAGACTCTGGTCTTCAAGGTCTGCCCCTCAAGGGATCGCATGGTTTGAAGCTATCTGGTGAAATAATTTGTGAGCTCATCCGCCGCATTGCTACGATCTTTAAGACACCAGGACTCTCCGAACTTCTGTCTGAGCAAATAGTTAAGAATCTTATCTTTCTTGGTCGTTGTGCTGGAGCAAATGATCTCAAGTGGAAGATATCTCAGAAGACCGAGTCTGGGGACGAAGATGCAGATGAGGAACTAGATGGGGAAGAGCTCAAGTCAAGGACGGCTTTACAATATCTCTTTGGCCGACTGTCATACTTACTCAGGAGAGAGACATCGCCACCTCGAGCACCTGCGCTCATTCCAAAAACCGCATCATTGCAACTCCTGTCTATATTATGTGGCAAGCTGGAGCCCGAGGCACTTGTTCCATCCCTAGAGACGGTTCTGCTAGCATTAAACAACCTAACGGACCCATCAATACCTATGCCATATTCCACCGATGATGTATATCGTAATAACTACGAAGAGCTCAAAACTACTAGTGAAGAGCTGATGGAGACCTTGAAGAGGAGAGTCGGAACTCAAGCTTATTCAGAGGCATTGCTGAAAGTTAGAGAGGGGGTTAAGGAAAGGAGAGCAGCGAGAAGTGGCAAGCGAAGGATAGAGGCTGTATCTCAGCCAGAGAGGTTTGGTGAGGGTAAAAGGAAGAAGCTGGAGAAGAAGAAGGAGAAGAGAAAGGAGAGAGGCCAGGAACATAGTCGAAGAAGAAACGAGTGGTAATTGTATTTGATAGGTCTAATGGCGTTTCATGAGCGTGTAATGTACTGGAATTGCTAGTCAAAGGCATATGACGAAGACACTTTCTTGTACAAGGCTGAAAATTGAATGAGACCTTTCTAATATTGTGAAAGAAGCTTGACGCGCTGCGGGGCTGCGAGACGCAACATTCACTCTTCTAATCAACTACGATATATTGTCCGGAATCGGCCTGTTTGTCCATGGCCCGTGGTGTCACTTCGTGTGTATATAAAGAGGCTTATGCCGCATATGGCCTCGATGTCTCAAACCGGCTGACTGTGCAAACTGGTACCCAGGAGATTTTGTTTGTGACAAGATAGGAGCGAGTATTGAAGGAAGTGAGGTTTTATCGCCTTTGGAATATTGGAATCGTAAGGTTCAAATAAGCAATCATACGTCTACCAGTCGCTGTTGATCACAAACGAGATTTTGGAACAGCATATAGATTGTTATTCTAGATCGACAACAGTAACCTCGAGATTGACAACAGTTACTTGAACTTGCTTTGGAACAACAGCAGTGAAGACCATCTGGCCAATATGATTATTCCATTGATTGTATATATATTGAATATTGATGATTCCATACTTTTACAAAAGCTATCGTAAGTATGGCGATGAAGGTAAATATTATCTCTTTCTTCTTCCTCATCGATCTTCGATTGCGTTACCTCACACTATATGGAAAGGCTTTGATTATGGGATCACTTGCCTTGTGATCCTCCCCACCTTTCATATTCTTCTTAATACCTTTTCCCTCCTCACTACTACTGTTCCTAACCGCCCTATCATTGTCTTCACTGTTGTCATCACGCCATAACATCTATCACTGTCATTGCTGCCGATTGCCATTGCTACCGATTGCCATTGCTGCCATCGTCATTTTTATTGTTATCATATCTATCGTTGACATTCCATCCTCCCCATTGTCATCCAAGCCCATCCTTGCCATTGCCATCCCATTCCCCAACGCCGCCAGTGGCAAAATTTAGCTTTTTGCACTGCTCAACCCATCCGTCTCACTTCACATTGACCGTCTCGTTGTCTACTTCTCAGATTTTGGAATGATGGTTGAGCATGGACTCCCCCTGTAGGGGATCGTCATGACCGGCACACGCATCGATACCATTCTTGATAAATCTGCGTCTTTGTCTTCGTACTAGAAAATGTCAGCTATTTCGTTGGAATAAATACTCGTAGATGACTCCATTTCAGGGAGGCCTCACGCCAGCATGTACTTAAGCGGGTGAATGAGAGTACGCAGGTGAATGAGACAAATGCATCTTTGAGCGCATGTTGGCATGAGAACAGCATAGGTGAGGCAACAAAGATCGGTCGGACTTACGCATCAAGGAGCTAGCTGTTGCCGTATTTTCTTTTTGACGGTAGGACTGGTTTTCGACAGTAGAATCGTTTTCGACAGCAGGATTTCTTTTGACGGCAGGTCCATTTTCGACGGCAGGACGTGGATTAGGTGTCCTGCAAATTCTTTCCATACGCGACATGGATCTCACCGGTGTCGGCGAGACTGGGATGTCCGCTGTTCTTGCGGCCTGATCGAAGGCTGAGGTTGCCTTTCTTGTCACAGACGAAGTCCGCTGGGTACCATCTGGCACAGTCGGCGTGAGCAAACCCCATCTCAAGGAACTTTCCAATCATGTGGTCGGAAAGAAGCGCAAACTTCGGCACCTTGGTGAACCAAGTCGCTCGACTAGTATTCGAAACGTCCAGGTCGCACGGAGAGTATGTATCCTCTCTGCCTTCGATCCCGTCTTCAGTTGAATCGTAGTGGTTCGTGCCGGGGGATTTTGGGTGCTTCGGTAGCTTGTCGAAGTCGAATCCGGTCTTTTTTTGAAGAATTTCGTGGCATTTTGAAGATGAGGGTGGTGGTGGTACTGGTGTTGGTTATGTTGTTGTTGTAAAAGTTTCTTTTGAACAGAATTGGTTGTTGGAGAAAAGAGTTGTAAAGTGCTTCGTTTTATCCCATCTTTTTATTCTTGAGATCAGCAGAAACAATTAGCAATGAAATACCTTGTTGGCTAATTAGCAAATGATGATTCATAGCCAAAGTGAATTTAGCTCGTTTTTCCTCTGTCTCGGTCAGATGCGGCGAATTTGAAGAGTAGACATGGAACATAGAAGATCAACTCGTGCGCCGTTTATAGAACTAATGTTGCGATTGAGAGGTTCTCTTGTTCTTGATCTAGATATCTGAAGTGCGGTATACCGTATATATATTATCATCTGGGGAGACATCCTCTGACTGGAGCGATGCGAGGGACGTGATGTGATGTGGGTGGACCTACGGATTTTTAGGTGGATGCCATGTTTATTGTTGGGCAAGCCAAAAGTGAATCTGTTCTATTCATTTCTTCCCAGTGTACTCACTCCTTGCCCACACTCCAGTTCTCCTTCCCGGCTCCCCTGCGATAACACACCAAAACAAGAAAGCCATGCTTCGTATAGGAACGGTCTCTCCAGCGCAGAACTAACAAGCGGAGTGAGACGATGTGCTGTACTGATTGCTGCTGTCAAACGAGTGTCATAGAGAACCTGAAACATTGTAACAATTTCATTGTTTGATTCTCTCTTCATTGTTGTCGTCGGCCTAGTATCATTGCACCTGAGAGATATTCACCATGTAGGGAAACCTCAGCACCCTTTCCCTCGCGCTTTCAAACCTTTCGGAAGACAAAAAGGAGCCCAGACGCGCCACGATATTGCCGACGGCCCGCTCAAGCATCACCACCGCTAGCTCTCGCCTTCTCACCATCCACGACGCGGACCAGGTGAAGACGATGAGGAGCTCACCAACGTGGCATATCCGCGATATATATTCGAGTAAAGTTCTCTTCCTCTACCAGGTCACTAGACCGAAGACAAATCACTGATATCCCGAATGTCCAGCACGTACTTAATCTATCAAAGATCTATTGTCCTTGAAGCTTCCGAGCAAAACCCAGACGTTGGAAGTGGTACCTGCTCACGTGCTACTCTAGCGCATCTCACTGAAAATGCTCGCTCTTCGCCATAATAAATACCTTTCACTAAGGATGAGGTACGCGCTCTTGAGTAATCGTCACTTTACACTGCTTTGGATAAGGTCAATGTCGGCCTAATAAGACCTATTGCCCGTAAATGACCGTGTGGTCGCCGACCATAGATCGGACGAATTAGTACGGGTTGGGAAGCATCGTAGATATAAGGGCCTTATGCCCACATTATAATGGAATCAGCTACCACCCTCTGAGATCACCCCATATGCATTGTGAATGCACTGAGGTGAGAAGAGGGTAGCCAACACACAGTCAAGGACCATCTTAAGTACTTGTACGCATCTCAATTGATGTTGCTCCTTTCTGCCGGAGGATGTACGCTAAGGCAGTGAGCCGCTAGACACTAGTCCAAAACTAGCGCAACTCGCCTCCTTTCCTCGCAAAACCTAACAACGTCCTGAATCTCAACCACGCATCGTATGAACGATCGGAGTAGCTCAAAAGAACGGCAAAAGACTCAGCTTGTCCTGGGGGAGACTCGAACTCCCGACCTTTGGATGTCACGTGACTTTGGGTTCGAGTCTCACCAAGAGACTCGTCATATCAGAGATATGAGACCAACGCTCTAACCAACTGAGCCACCAAGACTTTGGGCTGATTTGATGACACGGCTGGCTTATCGAGTTATCTATATGTACTATGGCATGCGCAGTGAAAAGTTTTCTGTGTGGGTAGAGTCTGGCAGGTGGGGCTAATGAGGGGTCAGCCCTCGGACACTATTCCGGAACCCCCCGCAACCAGCCCTACACTGACCTACCGCATGAAGACCGACGCAGGTTGATGTGTGACAAGCTTTACTAATGTACCCTCTCCTCCCCAAACCAACTCCATCTTTATCTGCGTCTTAAAACCTAAAACTTACACCTTTATCTACATGGGTGGTCGGAGGGGAAGAGGCAGGACAGCAGCCGAGACCGGGTCCTGCATGCATTAACCTGAGGGGTTCGAGGCAGTGGAGACTAACGAACTCAACGACATGTTGAGGGCGAGTTTCACGTGCGGACTCAGGGGATTTCGTCACATGATCATGGCAGGCTCTCCATGTATACAAGGAGCGTACATCTTACATTTACTCAAGCAAACTAAATCGTCTCATACTTACCTTTCAACACGCCAGACGAAGATGCTTTGCAGGGATCCGGTTACATTTTGCAATTGTGACCGGTTCCCTGCTGGATTGCTTACAGGGGAACGTACACACATCGAGGCTCGACTTATAAAACTACCGCCCCCGCACCATGCTATAACTATGTCTTAATTATCACTTACATTTTTTTTCTTATCTGCTTGAAGTTCTTGATATGAAGGCCGATTAGACTCAAAGCAACCAGTCCATCCTTGTCGTCTAGGAATAGCCGAAGTACCCCTAGAAACGCTCGGTAAGCGTATTTCGTGCTAAAATCGACAAAGACGAGACGACTACTCAACCGTGAAAGGTCGATCCGATTGAATTGCGCAGTCAATTTGATTGGCATGTTCTTAATAGCTTCGTGACTCTATATATTGACATAATTTTCAACATTTTCCATCATTCTACTCGCGCAATCCCATTTTACCCTATCACTTAACACAACCAGGAGCACTTCCTTCCCAACTTCCGCCCTACACACAGAAACACGAAAACTGTAAGGACTCAGACTCGGTATCAGTCGCCCTATGATCGGCATATAACCATGCATCATAATGGCGTAGTACAAGCAGCATCAGCACGATACCGAATATCTAACTTATCCCATGCATTTGTAGCTAGCTGCCCCATGATTGTCTCTGCGGGCTGAGAATTATTTGCAGCTTACATTCTTTATTCACAGATATTAATATGCATGCAGCGAATGATACTACCTAGTTGTTCTAGAAACTCGACAATGAATATTGCAATTATGCGGTTCTAGGGGGCCGGGAAATGCGTACCCATGAGGAGGATTTCCAGCTCTTCAACCAACCCATGGGTGCTTCAAACCGGCGAGTAAGTTTGCGGTCTAGATTTTGAACTGATAATCGTAATTCTCTGTGCCACTAGCATTATACTGGGTTGATTATCTGTTTATAAGGTAACATCGCGAGATAGGCTTTCCTCCCAAGCATACGATCGGTACAGTATTTCTCAAGTACTCAAATTCACAATCAATACCCTATATTTCCCCCAAAATGTGTCACATATTCTATCGACAAGAAATGTTCATCGATCGATCTTTGCAACCAACGATAATGGTACCACCATCCGAGAATTTACCAGTTCAAGCGCGCCGTGGGAGCTCTCAGAAAAACCTGCTCATGGCCGAACTAACATTTACGCGGTCGATTAAAGCGCGTCTAACTTTATCTAGCCCCCATTGAAACTGAAAAATAATCATAAATAATGGTTCGGATGATTGCGTCAAGTCGTTGTATTATCCGGTCTGCGAATTAGAGGGTTTTAGTCTGCACGTTACCAAGGGAAGAGCATCGGTAGACACGATTTGGAAAATGTCTGGTTCAAAGTAGGCACTTTTCAGATCTTTATAAATATTCCGTATGATCCAATCCAAGACCTTTCTCTTCTCTCTCCATTCCAATACAAATCCGTACTCCAACTTATTCCAATAAAATTTTTTACTCTAACTCGTTTCACCACCAACATCTTCTTATCAATCATTAACTCACTACCAAAAATTGACTTCAGCCGCTATGCCTTTGTTCTCGACAGCCCAATGGGGAGCAAACATCGACCGCCTCGAGAGGCGAGCAGAACAACTCTCTGCGGACCTAGCAGCAAGCTTCCGAAACCTGGATCCAACCATAGACAACCTTGAGAGGCAAGCAGAGCAACTCTCCGCGAGCCTATACGCAAGCTTCCAAAACCAGAACCGATCTGCCGGATTTTGGAATTCAGATCCTCCAGTGCTGCAGCCCCTCTCCTCAGTGGCCGAACTTCAAGTCTTCCGAGACAGGCTTGAGAGCAGCCCATTGCAATCTTCGGAGCCGAAGACACCACCAACACCTCAGCAACAACAACAACCGGCGCTGCATCTGAACGATGGCATGGACATGGACCGGGACCGGAATAATGAAGAGGCTGTTGCAGAAGCCCAGGAGGAGCTGTTCGGCAATTGGTCTTGGGAAAAAGGATACCGCCGTTCAAGAGATGAACCTCCTCAGCCTTCAATATCACCCTTTACAGCCGACCGATCGGGAAACACGCCATTGCAGGCTAACTCAAACTCATTGTCTC
Organism: Clarireedia sp. CPB17; assembly: GCA_002242865.1. NCBI lineage: Eukaryota > Fungi > Ascomycota > Leotiomycetes > Helotiales > Rutstroemiaceae > Clarireedia > Clarireedia sp. CPB17. The sequence goes on from LLKJ01000401.1 coordinate 40,185, forward strand.
TAAACCACCCTCGGCGTCCTGCACTGCACCCGGGCTACTCACCATCCCCAACCTCGACGCCAACCTATCCACCCAGCTTATATCCCCACCTCCCGCCGCCTCCCAGACTCCACTCCCGGTACTCAGCACATCCATCACGGTCCACAAACCCATCGCGCTACCCACCATCACTGTATCCACATCTCCCTCCACTCCCCGCAGTCCGCACTGGCTACTACGTACATCGTCCACCGCCGCCATTACCGCTCGAGCCACGAATCACACTGGCACCAATGTGGCATCTTGGAAACGAGCCGTCATCTCAGCGGAAGAGGAAATTCGAACGCGATTCCAGCACCGAAGATCAGGACACTGATCAAATGAATTTGGTCTCTCCGAGTCCGAGTTTGTCTCCTCGTCGCTCGATGACGTTGTCGGAGTGGTAATCGAGTTTTGTTGTTGGATGATGCGGGGTGATAAACAATTTGTAAGTTCCTGTGTGCTAGAGTGAGTAGATGTGTAAGTCTAACTGAGTAGGTGGTAGTACTTGTACCTTCATTGGCTGGCAGGAAGTGTTCCAAAAAAACAAATGTACAGAGTATTAGGGATAAATTGTAATAGATGTTTAGTTGCATGGTGGAAAAGAGGGATAGATGTAAATAATGTTAATAGGATCGGAGTCGATACTCGCACCTGCCTGAAATTGGGAACATGTGATAGGGCGCCAAAAACTAAACGTAGTGAAACTGCCTTCTCATCCCAAACATCAATGTCTCTCTCGTGGATATGTGTAGAACAATCCTTCTGACAACTCGTCAACTTTATTCTTTCGTGGACATCAATTCCGCACACCGAAACCAATAAACACAAAATGATACTGGAGAACCTCGTAACTCTGAAGCTTCTCCGATCAAGTAAACATCGCGCAAGAATAATCAAAAGCGAATTTCCACAGCCTACATAGAAAGAAAAGGATATAATAATCTGATTATCAACATACCACGTCCTGGTAAATATGTCTTAACCATTCCCTTTCCAACCAAAGTCATCGAACAGCATGAAGCCTACCGTCTAATTCTCGTAGTTGTTAGCTACCTCTGGCATCTTCAATCCACCCTGGGAATCATGATTCCTCCTCGCTTTCCCTATCGAAGGTCCCAGCACCAGACTCCGTACTCCACGCCGGCAAGCTCATCAACCAACAATTAAAAATAAATCTTCCTCTTGCGTTGTAATGCATACAGCCATTCTCAAAATGAGGATTTGATGTGTGACTTTGTGATCTGGCTGTAAATAATATTTATTCCAACCTTGCTGCGATTCTAATCTTCGAATATACGCAGCCATATAGTGTCCCTTCCATTCCCATTCGCATTCCCAGTATGTAATTTCCCATGCTACCCCCAAAATGATCCCCACGCCTACCCCATGTTGCCTCCCGAGTTAGAAATATATGATACAAATATAATACAAACCACTTAAACCAAATGCGCATGGCGAACCTCTATCTCCTCCGCAAGTCCTCCGTCAAGCGTATTGACAGCATCAAGCGCTTCACGCACAAAAAAATGTGCCGTTCTCATTCTCCACGTATCCAAGCATCCCAGACAGCCGATTCCCAAACCCAGAAGTGTATCTCCGTCCTGCAATTGAATTCTTCCAATGACTTCGAAACCACGTCACAAGCTCTGGTCCCATTAAATGATGTGCAATCATCTCCTGAATACGTGCAGGTAGATCTTTAACCTTCTTCATCAGCTCGATAACTTCGCGATCATCGTTAACAAGAGCAACTCGGTACCGCCTGATCGTTCTGAAGAGCTCCTTCCTTTGAGATTTTAAATCCTTCCTGTTCTCCTTTCCACGCGATGGAAGCGCGTGGTTGTCTGAAAGTCGAGGTCTGAAGATTGGTTGAGGATACTTGAGTTCGGCCATTTGACTCGGCCCAGGAATACTCTCGGTAGGAAGAGGAGAGAAGCGAACGTTTTTGATCCATTCATACATTGTGTTGTCGTCTAGAATCGTTTTCAGCTTGTTATGTTCCTGATTCGTCATGTGGTTTCGTCGCCGTACGATAGCTTCTTCGATGGAGCCTTCAAGAACTAATGTCTCAACATATACAGGCTTTAGTTGACCGATACGATGTGCACGTTTGATAGCTTGTGCTTCAACTTGTGGGGAGAAGACTGGATTGACAAAATAAACTCGGGAAGCAGCACTCATATCGAGACCGAAAGCAGCTTGTTGAACATCCATGAGGAGGACACGGAAATGAGGAGTTTGGTTGAAAGTAACCACATATTGAGAACGACGGGCGGTCGAAAGGCTCTTTGCATAAATCAAATGTTGAATATTCATGCACTCGAGAGCTTGGGCTATATAGTAAGCGACGTTTTCTGCCTCGTAGAAAACTATAATCTTCTCGGTTTCATGATAGAGATGGATCTGGTCCATGAGATACGATAACTTTGCAGAAGCCGTTGATGTGATCGAGGCAGACTCTGCAGAAGCAGTGAAAACCTTTCGCTCAGGTTCGCAATAATCTACCCCTTCGTCGAATGGAGTAAACGCGCCATGATAAAGGAATTTCAATATGTTTAGGAAGTGATCTTCGACAACCTTGTTATTTTGCTCACGTCGCTCTTCAAACTCACTTAGTAGTTCGTCGGTAGCGGAGCCATTCGACTCATCGGTATTGGAACCACTTGACTTTTTCTCAAAACCAAGCGAAGCCTCTCCAAGACGATTTGAATTACCAATGGATTTGCGTGGACTAGAATTAGCACCAGGTTTAGAAGGCTCCTCGACCGTTACGCCTCCGGCAAGGGCAGGAGCCTTCTTAGTTCTCTTTGTTTGTGGCTTAGAAATATTACCAAGGTATGCTTCTTTCATAACGCGAATACCTTCCTCCGTGAAACTGATTTGGGGATCTCCTTCCACGTCCCATACGCCGAAAAACTTTTGGGCCTCGGTAATCATATGCGCGCCCATTAACGTAGGCCTTCTGTGGTCGCCATCAAGAGCCCAGGCCGCAGCGACCATCTTCTCAAAGTCATTCTGAACGTACATCGTCATCTCATGAAGTTTACTGACAACTTTGAAAATGCCGTTGGAGAGTGCGACTTCGCCCATCTGAATTGCCTGTCTCAGGAGCTGTTCATCCTCTGCTGTCACCGGAACTTTCCTTTCTTCGAGGAATTTCTTAGAGATATTCACAGTGCTCTGTACCATTTCAGTAGTATACCCGCTCCAATGAAAACTTGCTTGTCTTAAATTGGATACCAGAGTTTGGAGTGGACTTCTTTGTCGTGGATGGAACAAGTAATCGGCGTCTCTACGTTCCGAGGTGACCGCGTTGGAAACAATCATCATCGAGAACATGTTCAGAGAAAGCTTATCTTGGACTGAGCCATCAAGATAGACAACCTTCTGGTGAAGGGGTGGAAGCTGCAACTCCTTTTTGACGTCTTCCGCCCTGTGTCTAATAATCATTCCTTCAAGTGTAGACTTGAGGATTTCAGCATCGCCATGACTTTTACGACCATGCCGGGGTTGCATTATCAATGTAGACCAAGATGCCATATCCCGGTCTTCAGAAGTGTTTGCCCATGGCCGAGCTTTAAGGTATATGGTTGCAATGTTACCTAGCTTCTCGAGATCTTTTCGCTCTTGTTGAAAGAATAACTTCTCTTGCTTAAGAGAGGATTTTGAGGAAACTTGCCGAGCATCTGCATGTTCAGGAGAATTGTTGCTATCAGAACACTGTAGAGATCCTTTGCCGACAGGAGAAGCCGCTTCATCAACGCCATAAAGTCCCTGTGTAGGGGTCCCGGAAACTATCCATCTAGCATCTAGCTGCAAGGAGTCAACAGCAATAACAGCTTCAGTTTTTGAACTTTTTGAAGCATTCCCGAAGTTGTGACCCTCGTCAGTGATAAGCCGTTTGAAGTGGAGGTCCTTAAGTGGAGACCCTTTAAAATAACGGCCATCGTCGGCAGAGCAGGTGCGCGAGGTGCTTGTTGACTCGTCTCCTTTATCTCTGAGTTCCTTCTCAAAGGCGGGTTTACTAAATAAAATCAGATCGAAATCGGCCAGTTCCGGTGCGGATGGGAGATTAATCTTCGAGGAATCTACAACGAAGACATTCAGGCCGGGAGTGTGCTTCTTTATTTCTTCCCTCCACTGAGATATCAGATTAGCTGGAACAACCACAAGAGTAGCATTTGTAAGCCAGATTTGCCGAGGAGGTATCGTTGTTGGATTGCGTGTCTGTCGGCGACGCGTCGCCGGCGGCAGCCAATAAAACCCAGCTCCTTGCTTCACCGCCGTACGAACGCGACCGAATTCATATCCATGTTCAAATTCCAGTCGGCTGAGATCTTTTTTCCAAGGCGTGCCAGTCCTACCTATAGTTGAAGCCGCCATGTCCATAAGAGAACCGGTTGTCTTCCGCACAGGGGTCGACCCTACGGAGTACTCTACAGGTGCCTTTGATGATAAATGTTTCGTTGCAAGAATAAGAGCGAGGCATATTAAAGTTTTTCCTAATCCCATGTTCTCAGCGCATATTCCACCCTTGAGAGTCTCATAGAAGCGCGGCTCCTTGAAGCAAGTGCCAGCATGCAAATCACAATACCACTCTTGCCCATTCAAACCTTTTATAACGCGCAAACGAGGATCTAGGATCTGTGCCGGCTGGGTTTCCCGTTGGAGCATTAACGCTGCCGATCGACACTACGCAAACACAATATTGTTAGCCCTGTCTTTCTTACAGTACTCTATTCAAAGAGTACACAAGAGGATGAGTTCTTGAATCAGAGAATATGAAGTAAACGGAGAACTCTCACTTGATAAGGATGCATTTGTGTGTTGCTGTCTATGCCTTCCACACTGCCCTCCAGCAGAGCGTACATTGCATCTTTCACATGCTCATCCAGCACAATTGATGGATCCGGGTTCGGAGTAGGCAGATCATTGAACATGTCGAAAAGGGTAGCATAGTCGTGGCTATTGTCCGTGCTCAAGGATGAATCTATGTGCCTGACCGGCGTACCTTCATTCCATTCACCATTCCAAGTAGCCTTAGATATGTCGAGCCGGGCCAGCAAGATCTGTAAGGATTTGCGCAATGGGATAATCCTTCGGTCGATGAAAGCTCTTCCAACATCGTCAGGTAATATGTAGACTCTTACCTGACCGATGTGCTTGTCATTAGCTTTGAACTCCATGCGAATCCATCCGGCATTATGGAGACCGCGAAATATGTCAAGGAATGAAGAGCTGGTGAGTTTCTGTTGAACTCCATTCGGCAGAAATCTAGCCGCTTGAAGGTTGTAAATGTCGCGCGGGTGCATGAAAGCTTGCCAGAACTGACTCGATTCGAAGATCCCTTCTAGGATAGGACACTCATCTCGCATGATTCGTATGCAGCCTGCCGGTATGTACTTGGTGATGTCTGAAATGTAGCCGTCGGTGACTTTTGATGGAGTGTTGGCAGGAGAGGCGAAAGGGATGACGAAACTCGAATCTTGCAATTGGGATTGATCCACTAACGAAATTGAACCTCTTCTCTGAGCTGTTGCAAGTTTCTTCGTCGCCTACTCGAGCACAAAAAAGGTCAGCATGAGATCAAATCGCAGTCGGGGAGCGGGCAACCATACCAGACGGAGCTCAGAAGTAAGATTTTCGGATTGGCGCTTTCGCGGGACGGCGCCAACAATACTGAATTTCTCGGGAGCCATTTCGCAGACTATCGAGACTGAGCGTAGAAGTGTGCGGAGGTTCTGCGATGGCTGTGTAGACCAATTCAAGTCTCGCCAGTTGCAGATGTTGGTTTTAGGCAACCACTGCCTGAGAAGCAGACACTTCGAGCCTTCCAAATGACAGGATCAACGAGTGCTCGACATGCTGTATGTAAATACATCAATGCCGACTGAAGATATTCTTAGAAATGAATGAATAGTATTTATAAGAGAAAAAATTGTAATGATAGATGGGACACGTTGTGCGCGAGAGTTGACAGAGGTAGCAGAACATAGCTTGGATTTACTTGTGATACGTCCGAGCTTTCTCTTGCGGGGAGCTAAGATAAGAGTTTGCTCCACTGCGGCTGTTGATAAGAAGGATAAAGCACGTGCAGGCGGGACCAGAAATGATCACGTGTATGCGGGAGCCGACGATGCTAGATGCCAAGTTGTGATCTTCACTTCACAAAGTGGAGAGACTATTCTGTAAAACCAGAAGGTGACACCACACTTGAGCCCGAATTGCCCTTTACAATATCGTCAATATCAGTGCATGACGTGAACAAACTATCATCCTCACCCCCATACACCGACATTATCTAACGATACAAGCGATTCCAGACAGCCTGAGCAATAAACGTCTTCCAATATTTAACAAACGTCGTCACATATGTCAGCGTCAGAACACCAGACATATAGTAAGCGCCCAAAAGCTGGCTGCGCACCGTCGTGAGCTCGGCAAAGGCGCGCGCCTGCGCCTCCCATTCTGCGGCATCAATCTCGCCCTTCATCAAGCGTTCCAGAAGAAGGGCGTTGAGCGCCGCTTGATTTGTGCTGGAGGCTACGTGCGGACGAAAAGTGGCGAGCGAGTCGCCGACAAATAGCAACTTGCCGTCGAAGAAGGAGGGCTGCGCGAGCTCGCGGTCGTTGATCGCGGAGATGAATGGTTTTTGGGTTTTTTGCACCATCTCTGCGAAGGGCTTGGGAAGCGTCGTGAGGGCGAGTGCTTTCTGCTTTTCCCAGTTTTTGGGATCGATTTTGCCGGGAGGTAAGGTGGTGCGGTGGCGGTGGCCGTCGATGTCGGTCATTACATCGACGTATTCTTGAGAGTCTCCTGGGCAGACCTGATACCATACCCAGTTCAATTGGCGGTGACCTTCGGAAACATTGCCGTCTTCTCCTGGAATGGTGTATCTAAAAGAGCCTACAGTCAGGTTTCTATCATTCGTACATGTGACAGGAAGCCAACTTACAGAACAATGTGCCCATGTTTCTGAACGAAAAACGTAGTCTTGCAGGCAAACACCGCCTTGGTCTCTTCCGAAATTTCACTTTCTGGCGCAGTACCACGCCAGGCGACGTATCCCACGTATTTCTGTTGTAGGTTCGGTTGCAACTTTTGTCGTATTGTTGATGAAGCTCCGTCGCAGGCGAGGACAAGGTCTGCGTCGACTGTGCTATACGACTGCGTGCCTACATCACGATACTTGACGGTAACTAACCCGTCTTTATATTCGACATCTGTCACTTCCTTGCCGTGGACGTAGGAAACCGACTCTTGCTCTATGTCCACGCTGGGAGGGCTCGGGCAAATCTCGCTCACGAACCCATCGAAGTTGGCGCGCATCAGACAGTACAGAATCTTCCAAGTAGTCGTCTTGATGGAGGTATCCCATGTACTTTTGACTTTGTTAGCTTGGTCTAGAAACTGAACACCGCAGCTAGCTACAGAATGCGGCACTCTTGTTTTGTCATGCTTGTCGAGAAATTTGATGACATGCTCCATAGCAGCTATGCCAGCTCCCTGACTAGCTTGCATAGATTGGGGGTTACGCTCGAGGATTTGTACTCGATGGCCCAGACGTCGAAGGACGATGCCATGGAAAAGAGCTGTGAGAGAGCCCCCAACCTACTCAGGTATGCTGTAAGCAACCACCGGTTATCGACGATAAGGGTACTTACTATCACAACGTTTAAAGGATGTTCAGCCATTTTTGCTAACTTCGCTGTAATGTAAGAGAAATGTGGGAAGACATGCTTCCGCGGAAAAAGACATTAGCCATTTAACCGGGAGAACACACGCCTTATCGAGAGAGCCCAGGATACTGTAAAGTGGCACAGCGAAGACGCCTTCGCAGTGTGGTTGTACAAATATAACTGTTGGATGCAACTCGTGCAGCTGGGTACATAAAGCCGGCAACCCGGCAGGGATATCCGGTGGCTGACTGGTTTCTAACACCAACTATCACACCACCTCTCGGGATATTGTGTCGTAGAGCACATCACTGGAATAATCGGCGACCATGGGTCACTTTCGTAGAATATGAATATCTTCTGCTCCCACGAGTCACAGTAGCGATCGCAGAAGACAAAAGGATGCATAATCGGCGGCGACTGTAGAATGGAGGTTTGAGTACTACAGGTATATCCTTCACTTATATGAACGCATCGTGCTTGCTATAGACAGAGAAACTTACGATACGGTTATCGCCACACGGGACTACGAACAATTCTTGGTCCCCTACGCTGAAGCACTCGATAAGAAGATCGCAACGGCAAACGGCCATGTAAAGTGGTCGCAACAGCAGGTAATCGAAGACTATCATAATACATGCCCATCGCTGACCCATACTTTCGAGGTTAATATACAAAAAGTCATTAAATATAATTACAATCGCTCATCTCCTAGCAATCTCTCTCCCATCCACCAAATTAGCCACCCAATTAACCACCACCATAACCCTTCTCCTCCACCCCCTCGCCCAAGTAAGACTTCCGCTCCTCCACGCCAAGAAAGCTCCAATACCCGTCCAATCCGTCTTGCCCTGTACCACACCGTCGCCTTCTCCTAGATTAGCTATCATCGCCTTATTTTTATACACGAATGGCTTTCCATGCGTAGCTTCGTCCTGCAGACCAACAGCGATGAGATGCTGCGCTAACCATTTCGCCTTTTGCACAGCGACCTCTGCCGTTGTGGGTAACTGGCCATTCACGATATCCGCTGCATCGCCAAGTGCATACACATCTTGAATGACATCACCCTTAGAACCATCTTCCGCATCTCCCTTGGACTCCGGAGCAAGGACCCTGAGCCACTTGTCCGTCTGGATTCTCTGAAGCCCTTCACTTTTCCGACACTTGAGTCCTTTTACCAACTCTCCTGCGGTGTTCCCCACAGCCCAGACTGTGACTCCAAAGGGAACTTCTCCCTCCTCCTTAGTAACGAGACACTGTTTCTTTATTTCCTGGATATGGCGTCCGGTCTTGACTTTGACGTTTCCTCGCTCTTCAAACTTCTCCATCGCATACTCGCTCAGCTTTTCTCCAAACTGTCCCAGAAGTCGATCCGCCACATCGTAGATACTGATGGTACAGAGACCCTTGAGCTTTGGATACACTTCACTTAAATGCCCCTGGATCAGCTCGTCTACCTCAGCTGCAAGCTCGATACCGGTAGGTCCACCGCCGACTATGACAAAATGAAGAAGACCCTTCTTTTCGTCTACGCTCACAGTGGGTAAGCTTGCCCTTTCCAAGCAATCTAGAATTCCCTCTCTCAGCCGTCTCGCATCTGGAACCGTCTTCATGAATAGCGCGTTTTCCTCAACTCCTGGAGTCCCGAAAGTATTCGTCTCACAACCGGGAGCAAGGATAAGTTTATCGTACTTGACGTCGAACTCGGGTTCGTTCTCTTTATGCACGTCTGTTCCCGACTCAGTACTCACACCGGTGCCGCCGATACTGGCCCGGCAATGGACTTTCTTGCTCTTAAAATCGATGTCTGTGACGACTGCCTGGTATTTTTCGAAAAATTTGGAGCGCCGGCGCACAGGTTCTTCAGCCAGACGGAAGTCGAATATGGAGCAGGCGGCCGAAGCAAGGAGGGGTGTGAGAGCCATAGTGCGAGAAGGGGAAATCACCACAAGGTTGTAGGGAGACGAGTGATGAGTTGAAGGGGATAGGTCTTGGGTTAATGTCCAGCCTGCCCACCCGGTGCCGACAATAACTATGGTAGGCTTCGATTCCGAAGCCATGGTGATCCAACTCTTCTGACTGGGTAGAATTTTGGTTATACTCGAGAATGCACGGCTTGTGGAACGAATGAATTGCATGTCGAGTAGAACAAAAAAGGAAGCAGATCAAAAGCAAACAAAGCCAAGACTTATCAGCATTTGTACCTGGCTAGATATCCATACTGCACCTGACGACACCGGAGTTTTCTTAGCTTACGCCAGAAGCGAAGCCATGTCCGTAGACTTATCAAGATTCGGACGGCAATCGGGGGTTCGCATTCTTCTCTCCCCACACATCTTATCAACTTCTATCGTCTCTATTCTTCATGGGCGAAATTGCTAGAATCCGTACGGGAACTCCGCGAGATCGAGGTCGAAAATCTGAATTTCGGCGTTCGGGATCGATTGATGACGTTGATGAAGAAGCTTGCTTTACTTCGGAACCCACCGTAAACCGGGAACGGAACAGTCACGTGAAAGTCGTTTCCTCCTCGAGGAGGTTTGAAGATTATTTGAATGTCGCAACAGCTGATGGTAGTTCCATGAATCAGGCTGGTGATACCTTCAGGAAACTTCTTTGCTTTCAGATCTCGTTCTATACACAGCATTGGGAGACAGGTTCTCATATCATGGTGGCACAAAGTAGGTCCCAAGCTCAATTTTTGCCTCCTATCACAGTACTACCTTGATATCCAAGACCTAAAACAATGTTATGCGTGTCTATATTCCCAAATCACTCAACGCCAATACGCCTACAGTCCAGATGCAAATAACCAACTTTGACCCCCAACGCCACTCACCAACTTGTGCACAAGAAGTCCATCGTGAGATATTCTTTACCAGTTCTCGCGCAACTTGCCGGCCTGTTTAATCGCCGCCAAATTGCGGTTTTCGTACTCTAGATCCGGTTCTTGTTTCTTTCTAGTGACCCCACCAAAACCCGAGAAATCTATTGGCGCAGTGCCTGAGGAGCGCAAACGTGGGCCCGTTATAATTTTCTTTTCCTTGTCGTTGTCTTCCTTAGGAGGCTCGCTGACTTCTGTGCTAGGGATTGGAGTCTCCGTTTGGCGATCATTACCAGGTCGACTCCTGCCTTTCTTTCCGGGCGGGTCCCGAGTCCCCCCTTCACGCGTTTCACGGGCTCCTCCCCTCTTTTCTTTTGGTGTTTTCTGGACTACCCGATCGTGTGGGGCCGGTGTACCTCTTTCGCTCGCAGAACTGGCGAAATCTTTGTGATAATCAGCTATTTCGTTGTCTAACGTACATTCGTCATTGACAATTGCTTTTATTTCTTTCGATAGTTCCGCTTTTTCCCGACTATAATCGCGCTCCTTCATTTTTGATTTACGCTTTTCGAGGGCGCTTTTTGCTTCTTTGTGCTTCTTTTTGCGCTCGTTAAGCTCCTCACTTCTCGTCTCAAACTTACCTTCAATAGAAACCTTTCCCCTCTTTAATTTTCTAGAGTCTTTTTGAAGCTTTTCAATGTAGGCAGGGTCATGAGTTTTGGGAATTTCATTCTCGCTGACAAACAAATCATCATCAGAGCTCTCCGAATGCGACCTAGCAGATGGGCGACGCGAACTCTCTCGCTTTCTGGATCGATCATCCTCAGAATCCAAGTCAGAATCACTTTCTTCTGAACGGCCACGTGAACCTTGCCGAAACCTCTTAGCAGCAGGCTTCTTGCCTTTTTCCCGATGGGTTCTCGCTTTTTGCGGATCGTCATCCGAGGAACTTTCATCATTGATGGGTAGTCGCTTCGCGGAGCTTGATCTCGAAATAGTAGGTTGTTCATTTGAAGGTAGACGGAGATGTTCTGAATCTGGTTGCTGCTCTTTTTTACGATGGAGAATACTCTTTCCCAGGCCGGGGATAGATGGTTTTAATGAGGCTCCGTTCGTAGTGGCCTTAGCCGACTTTTGTTGCCCCTTTGGTGAGGAAGCTCTCGAACTATGTTTCCTTGCTGATGATGCTTCTGCTCTGGAGTTTTCGGGTGCGGATTGTTTAGGTGCAGATATCGCGGATTTAGACTCAGCAGGTGTGGAGGATGTTCCTGCAGATGTTGCAGCAGCAGAGCCTTCGGCTTTAGACGTTGTGGTAGGATTGCGTGAGTCCCAATACTTTTGAAGGTCCTCAGCTCCTTTCTTCATTCTTACCTTTGCAGCCGGAATGTCATCTTCCTGAGGTTGTCCAAAGTTCTCTTTCCCAGGTCCGGTCGTAAGAGTTACACGCGTCGCATAGTAGCCCTTTTTCTTTTCTACCAATCCTAGGTTCATCCAGTAATTGACCAATCGGTCAATCTTGTCCTTTAGCTTGGTGACGTGTCAGTAAAGATTCTTTTATCATTCTCCATGAAACTTACTTTCCCTTTCGTCACAAATTCCGTGACACCGTATAGCATATTTGCTAGCACCGGGTTATTTTTGTAAAGTTCGTGTTTCGATGTTGCCTGATTGAATAGCTCTAAAGTCACACCCTCTCGAACGTGACATACGGAGGTCTCCGGTTTTCTTTTATTAACGATTTCCTCTTGACCCATCAATAGTTCAGGTTTATCAATAATGTACATTGGCCGTTTCCCCTTGCCGTTCCTCATAGGGAACTGGATGGTGCCTACTATTTCCCCAGTTTTCGTCGTTTCTACGGTATACCATATCTTGTTTACCTCCCTCTCCTTTTGTTTGCTGATATCGTCTTCCTCTGATGCCATGATGCAAACAGTAGATTTGGTGCTCGAAATTCCTAGCGTAAACAACTATAGAAGGTATTTCGAATCGAACAAATAAGATATCGAACAAATAACGGCACTTTCAACAGGATTCCATTCGCTCCTTATGTAGCGAACAAACACAGTACAAACCAACGAAGGAGCAAGAATATTGAGTAAAGAAATTTCAACACAGACCCCCAGCCTGCTTCATCCCAAGACCACTACCGACCATGTCTGTACAAGCCCAATTAATACAAACAAACATCGGAACTCCCCCTGTTCATGCAGAGATATATGCGCCACTTGGCGAAACTTTACCCCTCATAAGAAGCGACCAGCCTGGAACGCATCCGACAGGGTACCATTGGAGGTAAGTTTTAGGCACCCCCGAAGGGTGGGAATAGTGACCGCGACCACAGCCGCGACCTGAGGTATTTCTTTGCCAAAGACCATATACAAATTTAGCGTGAAGCGCTTAATCAGCTTGTGGGCGACCGCTCTAGACTCGAGACTAATAATAGCGACCAGTCCAGTCATAATGGCGACGAGTGAGAACCACTTTAGGTAATGGTTATTACTCATCACATGTGCAGGTTTGTGTGGCCGGATTGTTTCACATGATGTTGGGGGCGACAAGCCACTGCCAAGCAAGGCGTGGGTCCGGAATCGAAGGTCGACTACTTGGGTCGCGGGGTGATAAGTTGGTTTGTGGGGTGAGTTTGGGGAAAGGCAGCAGCTTCTCTCAGGTAATAATAGCTTGTACTCCTACAGCAGGAATAAGTTGACCTTTAAAATTCTATTAGCCTTCTGGACTAGGAATATAGGTGTTTCCTCTGATATCACAGCCAGGTGCATACTATTACTACCAGTCCTAAGCGACCTCTTCTCAATCTTCTTCCATTCCATCCACACTCCTTTTGTCATCATTATCTCTCTCTCGTGACCGTTCGCCATCAGCGCTCATATCATCCCTAGGGGTATCATTACTATATCTCCGTCTCCCTCTCTCCAGATCCCGATCGCGCTCGTGTTTGTAGTCGCTCATATCCTCATCTCGCTTAAAGCTACCGTCGTTTTGTTTTGCCTCGAGCTTGAGATGATCAATCCCATCGGATCCATCATCGTCGTCTACATTAACCCAGATCCTAACTGTGCCATCCAGTCCTCCACTAACCACGGTGCCAGTTGGTCCTGGTGCAGTGTCCACCCAGCAAACAACTCCATCGTGCGCGTGGACTCTTTGCACCAGCTCCTTGGTTCTCACGTTCCAGAACAATATGTCGCCGTCTTCGCTACCAGAATTGATGAAGCCTTCGTTACCACTGTAACCAAAACTACCTCCCAGAGAGTACTTCTTATTCACATGGCCTTGATATGTCTTCTTACATGTTCCGGCTACATAATCCCATAACCGTATGCAGGAGTCGAGCGTAAATGCTAAGATGTATCGACCGTTGGGCGAGAATCGAACAGTCGTAACCGGAGCGTTATCCTCGTGAACGAGCGTCCGAAGACATTGACCAGTAGCGGTATCCCAGACACGACTATTCAAATCGGAGAATTAGTATAGGAAATGGTGCATTTACAACTTAACGATATGAAAAACATACATGAGACCATCCGTAGAACAACTACAAACCAATGTCCCGTCCCTAATGAAGTCGACCGCACCAACCGGATCTGAATGTGCAGGTAGACTTCTCATTTGTCTCCTTGCGCGCAAATCCCATAGAAATACAGCTTCATCGTAACTTCCACTAGCCATCATATTGCCCTTGGGAGAGAAAGCCAACGAGTAGACATAATTGTGATGGCCAAGCAGAGGCGCAGGATATGGTTTACCAGTAGCTCTATCCCACAACCTGATGGTTTTATCGTCTGACCCAGATGCCACAGTATTTGAATCCGGACTCCAAGCAATCGTCGATACTCCCGCAAGATGTCCCTCCATTGTTCGCATATGCTTCCCTGTCTCTGCATCCCATATTTTAATCGTGCCGTCCGCAGAGCAGCTAGCGATCCAGCGTCCATTGGGCGAAAACCGCACCTGCGCAACTCCTTTCCGATGACCTCTTAATATGAATTTCTGTTTGTAATTCAGTTTCAAAGGGTTATGCGCCGGTGGTGAAGGCGGACCAGGCGAGGAATGCGACGAGCGAGGTGTATCCTCAGGAGAACTGGATCTGCTCCTCAACCTATGTGAACTTCGTCGGTCGTGTGGACTTTGATGGTTCGGATGCGTATGGTCGAGCTCATCAGCGCTGCCATCCGTAGAGTACGATCTCGACTGTCGGCGTGCGGAATCGCGACGCGCGCTGCCGTTTGAAGGTCGAATTGGCTCGTTGGCTAATTCATCTGGGGAGCTATAACCTGGTGTAGAAACTTCGCTATCGTATCTTCGACGTTTCGATGGGCGTCTATCTGCCATATCTAGATGCTGTGTGGTAATGTGTTAATCAAGACTGGATTGACTTCCTCACAAAATGTCGCGGAATCCCTTGCGTTAGTTTAAATTAGCCGCGCGAATGTACGAAGTAGTGCTTGGAAAACAGCCGCGACGTCTAGGGTAGTCCCGGTTGCAAAGGAAGTACGACCCAGTTCCCCGGGAAAGCTTAAGTAAGAATTCCCATTCACGTAATTTGGTCGTCACGTCAAACCCGACAGCAACAGAAGTCAAGAAGGCGCGAAATGCATGTCACCCATTCCACGCCAAAGCATTCGGACCTGGATTGATTGAAATTGGACTCAATATTAGATATGCAAGCCAACAACACATACCCGAACCGGTCATTTTAATTTCGGGCCTCCTCACCGCGCCCCTCCACGCCGCTTTTCGCCCCTGAAGATATAATTCCCGCGCATAAGCACGCTCCAGACCTCACAGCTTTTACTTGCGTCAGCATTATCTTACCACGACTCTATATAGAATTCTTGCAGGCAAGAAAGATTGAAACATGATGGATTCACAGCTACCAGAAGTCAAGGAGATCAATGTGATCAGTCTCAACTGCTGGGGACTCAAGTTCCTTGCTAAAGACAGAAACGAGCGCCTAACGGAAATCGGAAGACAAATCGCATCTGCTTCGCCGACGCCTCATATTGTTGGACTGCAAGAATGCTGGACACAGGAGGACTATCAAAGTATCCGAAAGGAGACCAGACACATCCTCCCATATGGAAAGTTCTACTACAGCGGGATCTTTGGAGGTGGATTGGCGATATTGTCGAAGTGGCCGATTGAAGAGAGTTCAATGTGGAGGTATCCGCTGAATGGGAGGCCCACTGCTTTCTTCAGAGGAGACTGGTATGTTGGGAAGGGTGTTGCTAGTGCGCGGATACGGTTTGGACCTGGCATCAAAGATATTGCTGAGGTCTTTACTACACATGTGAGGATTCTTAGCCGCTAGCTTAGGAAATGCGTGACTGACTTCTGCTTTAGCTTCACGCGCCCTACGAACGAGAACCTCACGACTCTTACATCTGCCACCGAACCGCACAAGCATGGGAGATAGCGAAGCTCATGAAGGGCGCTTCCGAGCGTGGACATCTGGTATTAGGTCTTGGAGATTTCAACATGGTACCATTGTCACTCGCGCATCGTCTCATTAGTACACATTCGACTACTAAAGATGTATGGATGGTCCTGCATCCCGATTGTTCAATCGGCGCCGCTGTTGAGGAATCAGAAAAGGCACGTCGACGTCCCATACCTACAGCGGACTTCAACCTCCAAGAAAACGGCGCAACCTGTGATAGCGTACTCAACACCTGGCGATGGAACAAGGGGGAGCAAAAACGTCTCGGCCCCAACCGTCCTAAAATCGAGATACCAATGGACACACTCGACCCCAGAGCCAAGCGACTCGACTACATCTTCGCCAACACATGTTTCGACCCCGCCAACCCCAACAGCGGAGGGTGGGTCGTACAGTCCGCCCATGTCGGCATGACCGAACGGCATCCAACTCTGCAATGTTCCCTCAGCGACCACTTCTCTGTCGAAGCCACCCTCATCCACACCACCTACGCCTCACCCGCCGACCAAACCAAACTCAACGCCTCCGCCCTCTCCAACGGCGTCTACCTACAAACCGCGCCCTCCGAAGCCCGGCTCGCCAGCCCGCAGCTGCAACTCAAGCACTCCGACACCCCGCCCTACCTTCCGGTATCCACGTACGACGAGATCCTCGCCATGATCCACAAATACCATTTCCGGGAGCAGAAACAGCGACGCTTCCGCTTGGGGCATTTTGTCGGTTCGTTCTTTATCAGTATTGGGTGCTTGGTGGCTGTGTGGTTTAGCCCGCGCAATTTTGTGGCGTTTCTGTTGATGCTATTGTCGACGCTGGGGTTGAGCGCGGGGGTTATAGATGGGTTGATTGGGGGGTTGTTTGTGGGGAGTGAGATTCGGGCGTTGAAGGAGTTTGAGTGGGAGATTAGGAATGCGAGGGCCGCGGCTAATGGGGAACCGAATGCGATGAGTGAAGGTGGTGTTAAGGATTGTTGATGGATGGGGTGAGTTGTACGTGTATAATGAATGGAGGAGACCTACATATTGGAGGAGGAATGATAATGTATAGTTGGTATGATTAGTGTGGATTGCATTCTGCTGTATGCCTATTTGTATGACTAAGACATCAGAGTTATAATAAAAGTTTGAAATAGGGAGACATAGCCGCTTGTATCCTTGAAGAGATTGGAGAATACAAAAGACGCACTCAGCTGTGTATCATTCACCACCGACCTTTTCAACTGCTGCATAACGAAATAAAAAGTATATTGAATTTTCGGAGTGTAGATAGATTCAACATAAGCACCACTATTGTGCCTATCTACTACCAAAGACCAAAACTCAAACTCCACCCGACGTCATGTGTGACTATACAATCAAGACATCACAATCTAAAATTGCATCGCCGGACCATTCCTCCATTTCATCCATACGCCAAACACGTTTATCATAATATATCAATACCTGCACTACACCCGCCCAAAATATCCACCCCCCTTGCCACTCAAATGGTCTCCCAACCCCCATTGTTGATATCCATCTCCAGTTTCCGACTAATAACACTCGGCACACCGTGACCTAACCAAACTGTCCTAAGCAGAGCGTCGTATCTCTTCTGGTTCAAGAACAGTTGTCGACTGTGTCTTAGCCCTGGATCGACTTCGCCGTATTTATCGATATAAGGCGCTACCATCCAGGAGCCAGATTGCTGATGCATGTAGAAGACACAACACTTGCGGATATTGATGAAGAGTCCGATATTCTTTTGACATCTATAGTTCATGAAATTAGGATACAGTAGAAAGTTAGGAATTGTGGGGTGATACTTACACATACATATGTTGTTGCGCACCACCGATCTTATCGGCTGGACCGCTAGCCTTTTGAGGACCGTCGCGAGCACAACAGATACTTTGACCGCAGAAGATTGCTCGACAGAAGAGACAGAGCATGGGATCTTGAATATCTCTACCTGTGGTAGGACAACGTCTCTTCATAGTCTCCTCCATCAGGGTATCGTAATTTTTGGGCAGGCCGATAAGTTCGAAGATGGCAGGATGACTGACTGAAAAGAAACTTTCTCTTTTCGGGACTATTTTGCCTGTGATATCCCTCGCCCCAGCCTCAAGTTCGCGCTGGTAAGTGAAATCTGCGTGATGGATCCAACTACCAATTAGCCTGCAAATAAGTAGTGATTGGTCGGAACATGGGAAGGGTGAGCATATTTCATCAAAGGTTGGTAGTCCAAGAGCCTCGCTTAAGCGTTCCAGTTCACCCGCGTCGGGATTGGAGGATATGTGGTTGTTAAAGGCGATACCGTAGCGAACATTCAACAAAATCGCAACTTTGCGAATGAAGGTGAGCATATATTTCTGCACAAATGATTGGCAGTCCTGTAGAGTACTAAGAGCAGGTACGTCGACGGACTTTTCATAGTGGGCCTCAGGGTTCTCAAAAGCGTTAACCTCGGTGCAGAAGTTTCCAAAATTGACAGTTTCAGGCTCACGATTCTGGGAGTTAATGATGTCAGACCACTTCGATGCATCCATGCTGCGACTGATGTTAAGCACAACCTTGGCCATCTCAGCTATGTAACAAAGTCGCACAAGATGCATAATGTCTATGTTGTCAACAGGAGCGAGGCATAATGAACATTCGGCCAAGAAGGCAAAGATGTCTTGATGTAGGAGCGGTCGTTGCTGGATTCTGGGAATTGGTTGTACTGCTTCGAGGGCATATGCTTCCTTCATGAACAATGAAAAATACTGGCGCTCATAGTCCCTGCAGAATTCTTTCGAAGCCCGGTTGTCTCCAGAAAACTTCATTCCGCCAATCGTTACATATGACTGCGCCGTTTCGGACAACACTCGCAGGTGTGTAAGTGCTTGTTGAGGTATGCTCTCCAACAGAGTCTGTCCACGAGGAGCAGCAACGCCACGCTGCTGTATCTCGACTGCGGAAATGGAAAGGCCTAAAGCTTTAGCTAGTGTATCACTAGCGCACAAGTCGACTTGCGACGGCTGAGCCATCTTGTTGCGCTCGTTCTGTTGGTATGTCCCTAGATCATTTTTGAGAATTGTATCCCGAAGTCTTTTGTAAATGTTGACCAGTTCTCGCATGGGGGAATTTGCCTTCGCAAGCTCGCTAGGACTGAGCACTGCTGGGTCACCCCAAATAACGTTCGCCACCTCCGGTGCAGTGGCTCTCAGATTGGCCGGAGAAAACGGTGATGGAATGGGAGACAAGGGACTCCAAGCGTCTACGAGTAATTCCGGCATCTTAGAAAAGAGGGGCTGTGCGACAGTATTATTGTTATGTTCATGGAAGTATTCAATAGTCCTGTTAGTTCCGGTATTGGCGCTGTGGATGTAAGGGCGATCAATTTTGTCCATTCGAGGTTGATGACTTTCGCCAGCAAATTTTTCGAGCCAGTCCATGAAGGCGGCATCAGAGCGCAGAGTGCTAGGGTTAAGTTCCTCCTTTGGTGCCCATATTACTGGGAAGAATGCATTGCCTAAAGCCTTGCACAATGGGCAAACAAACTCGTTAAACTCTAACCTCTCAGGATGATGTCTAGCAATCTGATGCTGATGGCGTCGGTGTGAAGCTTCATAATAGACTTCGAAACATTTGTAGTGCATAATATGTCCACAGCCCACAGAGACTGGTCCGCTTCGAGTACATTCAGAAGGGAAACCTTTGCCAATGAATGAGCGTTCTGTGACGATATCAGCGCCATTAGAGTTCACTTTATGTACTTGCTCGCGATTTTCACCAGAAATACCAAACGGGCGAATTGCTTCAGCGGACCGATCTAAGCTTGATGGAACAATTGAAGCCTCTCGAATGAAGTCAGGATCCGAGAAGTCGGTTTGCCGCAAGACCGAACTCTTAGTCAAAAATGCAAAAGTTCCATAAAGGCGACCATCCTTTGTCTCTTCTTGACATAAGATACAAGTCCCGGTTGGGTACTGGTAGAAGGTCTTCGAGTCTTCATTCTCCGTTTCCATGTCTTCTTCTTCCATGTCATCCTCGCCCCAGTCGATATCTCCTTGGTTATCCAGGAAGTTCTTTTGTTGTTGTTGAAACTGCGCCATTACCTTCGCTTGACGTTCAAGTGCCGCTTGCTTCTTCCTTTCACGGTCCTCGAGAGCCGTGCTGTTTGCTGGCGAGGCAGTGGATATTCTATCAATTGGAACACCTAGGCGAGAGAAAGCAGTCTCGAAGTTCCTGGGTCGCTTCTGTTTCATTCTTTTGAGCACAAGCGTGATCTTGGGATGGCAGGCTTTGAATTCGTCCTTCCGCGATAGCAATTCCAAGATTGCAACGATTGTTTTGGACGCCGGAGCACTAGCAATGTAGTTGCTTCGCGCAGTACTTGTAAGGGCAATGTAAATGAATGACTGGAGAGACTCTTCTGACATCTCATCTTCGTCGGTTTTATCCTCGGCAATAGCAATAAGCACCAGATGCAAGACTATGTGCAGGAATGCCTCCACCCGTGTCATCGGTACGGTCGGAGTCAGCTTGTCTGCCTTCAATGGATATAGGAGAGCATAGTAAATAATCTGAGCAAATATCCCTGTCCTAGTGAATGCGGCAAGATCAGAAAAGATTCCAGCCTCAATAGGTCGTAGCTTCGGCTCAAACACGATGTCGGAGGGAGATCGTCCCGTCTTCTTAGCCACCCACGCCTTGTAGGTATTTTCCGATTCCTCCCTCTGATTCTTGTTGTAATGAGCAATATAAGGATCGATATCTTCCAGATGTTCCTCCTTTAGCTCAAAAACTCCAACGTCAGACAGACCCTCAGGTGGCTTGAATGTTGTCATCTCATCGAGGATATCTTGGCACTCTTCCTGGTCTTGGAATTTGTCTGGTAACTTGGTGCATATTTCCGTGAAGGATAAGGGCTTGAAGCAAAGGACATGAGCAATATCCCGACGCATAGCTAAAACATGAGAGTCAGACTCTTCATCGGTTATGACCAAGGATGTCCGGTCACTAATCAGGACAATAAGAAGGTGTATTAGATCCTCAGCCACGTCCAGCATTTGCCCGTCATCAACTCCATCTGGCTTGTGCTCGTAAAGGCCCTTCATCCAGTGCTCTAGGCCAAATCTATCAATGATCGACACTAGCATACGCGCTGGAGGGCATATGACCATAGCTGTTTGTAGAAGGAAGATATCACGGTGGTGGGAAACATCGCGTTGACTGACACCCCGATATGTGCCCTGCTGATGTCGCAAGCTCATCCCGTTTCGAACCCACATGCTAGCTTTCATTTGAGCCAACCATGCACATACTCTCAGAGGATAATCAAATGCTGTCATTAGATGATCTTCGGGAGTGTATTCCTGGCTAGGCATCGTTCGTTGGCCCATTGCCTTGGGCTTTTGCAGAAGCTCTTGGGTGGTAAAGCTTAACAACTGCTTGAGTTTTTCGCGAGGCATACTCTTCCCGCTTTCAATAAGCCATGATAGAGTATAATGAAGGGCGTGATGGAAACTAATAGGTTGTGACTCGACCACGTACTTGACGACAGAGTGTTGAGATAGGTTATTTGCCATTTCAGTAGTGTCGAATTCATAATCGCCCACTTTCTTGAACTTAATTTCATCCTTAATCTCGGCTTGGGTGAATCGCTTTCTCTCTGTGCCTAATGAATTGAGGATCACCGCCTTGGCTGCGAGTCTAATCGCATGTGAGCATGCAACCCCGTCGTCAATGCTCCATCTGAACGATTCGGCGAACTGTCTACATAGACGGTTGATCTCCCTCGTGATCAAGGAAGCGCTGATCCAAGCATCCGTCTCGTACTCAACATGCTCGCCAACCGCACGCACGTTAGGACAGATGCCTTGATGCAGCTTCACAAGATCCAAAAATTGCATCATATATCGTTCCTCTGTGCGCAGCTTCTCTTGAACATGCTCCGAGCCAAACAAGTACTTCAGATCCATAAAGAAGTGGTACATGCGCCGATTAGTGACAGAGCCGGAATCGAAGGCCAGAGTAGCATTAGGGAAGATCTCATGGGGGTGCCCGACTTGTCGCGTAGTAAGGAATGTATACAGAATGGCCATCAAGTTCGTCAGGAAATTGCCTCTCTCAACAATTTCTGCAGTGATGGAAGGAGTTGTCAGCATCTGCAAGGATATGTTGATGATAGAATGATCTGGTTCTCGATCGGCAATTAAGTAGAGTTGTGCAAGGGTCGTGTAAAGACCCGCGAAACGCAAGCCGAGCAGGCGTTTGAACTCCGGTATTGACACCACAGTGGAGATGTAGAGCTCTCGAAGATCGACTCTGACCTTTTTCCACATCCTCAGATCAAACAATATGAGCCAATCTAATCTTAACCTTTGCCAAATGTCTTCGTGCAGAGGTACAGAGCCCGTTTCGCTGTAAGAGGAAGGTGTCTCAAGCCAGTAACGGGCAGGTTTTGCTACTTCTTTCTGTACTGGGTTACGAGGTGTCTTTGGGATTTCTAGGTGTGCTTTTTGGTAGACGTTGTTTGAGATCAGAGGTTGCATTTCAGCTGTATCGGAATCCGAGGGCGTGAGATCTCTATCTCTTGTGACCCTATTGGGTGCGGGCGGTGGTGGAGGAGGTGGTGGATATCCAGCCATTGTAGCTTCTTGAACTTCCAGAGCTGAGTCCTCTTCGTTCTCTGCAAGCATGTCCACATCCCCATCGGTATCTGTCTCTGGCTGAGGTGGCGCCCGGCCACCTATCAAGACGTTAAATAGTTCGTCCGCAGCTATTCCTTCAATTCGAGCAATGACTCTTTGCGCTCTTCGTTCAGCCGTACGATTCTCGTCACCACCTTCCCCCTCGCTAGACATATCATCATCTTCTTCTTCGAAAATGTATTGTTCAGTAGCATCGTCGGCAAGACCCTCGTTTTCAGTGTCATCTGAATCCGGTTCTGCAGCAGCGGCTTGGGCTCGCAGCAGCTCAGCCTGACGTTCTAGCATCACCTGTCGGTAAGTTCTATGTTCATATGAAAGCTCATCGGCTGAATGGTCATCTATTCCTTTCATGCCAATATCAGCGTTGCTTGCTTCACTTCCACTACTCCACGGCTTCAGCATCTCTTCGCAGACAACACGCCGGAGGATATTGTGGTCTGAACCCACGCTACAGCCGGATATGTCGCTCAGCCACTCGATCATCGTCCCACACATTTGCTCTCTGAAAGTATCACGAGCTGATCTAATTGTAACAGTGACTTTGATCTGTTCGATTATGCGTGAGACATCAAGTAATTTATCGATATCCGTACTGTAATTGATTATGCTCCTACCGACGTCGTCTGTTTCACGCGCCCTCTGCATTCCCTCCCTTGCCGTTACTTTGCAAGCCCGCGAGACGTGATCGCACACTTCATTGACGGTGTGCTTTTCATCGTTCCATAAAAGCAATGCATATTCACACGGGTCCTCAACGATATCTCCATTGTAGTAGGACGAGGTCAATCTGGACATCCGCTCATCCAGCTGTATTGTCTCTTTCGATTTTGGTAGTCGTAATTGCTCGGGCGAACACGATATGACATCGCATACATAGTCCAGGACACGGCCAATGGTCATTCGAATGCTTTCCACCAGCTCATCTGGCAGGCCCGCAGCTTTTCCCTTGTTCTCATTCGTCGTACCAGGGCCATGTGCAGTATGTATCGAACAATGTACTGGTAGGCGCCATGCTTCTGGATCTCCGCAATCACAACAGCCGCTGTTACCCAACGAAACACTAACATAGACCATATGTCCCGTATGGTCCGATGAGTCGTAACACCGGCTGCATAGTACACAGGTATCGTCTGAACTGCATGTTTTGCATCGGTATGTAGCCTCCCCAGCTTTGAATATATGTCCGCAGATCTTGCCTCTCGCCGCCTCCGTGAATTCATCGCCATCCGCTCCACCTTGCGCCTTTCTCAATTTCCATGTACTTGTAGGCGACGGTCTCGAGTGTTCAGGGAAGAACAGGTTGAGATTCTCTTGCAGTCCGCCTGCCAGTGACCAAAACAGGCTCTGTAGTAATTCGCGTTCCGCATGTTCAGTGTATCGATTCTTATGAACGCGGGGCAAAGTCTTTAGGAATTCGCAAAGTTGCCGTGATGGCATAGATTCTTCCGCCATATCTGCTTCGATACTTTCTCATCACCCTAGAAATCCGCTGTGCCCCTCATGCGATGTTGTGGCGGTGCCAATGATGCTTTTGATGGTGCTCTGTCGATAAAGAATCGTTATCGCAGCTCTCGGATGGGGAAGTGATGTTGGCAAGGTTGTTTGTTGGTGTGGAAAGTCAAAATATACAATTGGTAATATACAAAAACAAAATTTCTAAGGTCTTAATCATCAAATCTCATAAGAACCACTCCACGGCGCCAGAATTAAAGGACCAAATGTGTTGCTCGGGTTGTAGTTGATACAGGACTGGATGGCATGGTATGTGCAATAAGGCGGGGATCGTTTCATGAGCTTTCACAAGCGCACTAAAAGCGAACATCGTCAATGAATGGAAATTTGTCCCCAGCTGCTGTACCGACACGAGCAAACGTCTGCCATTTTTTCTACACCATCTGTTGGAAAAGTGTGGCTCTCGGTATATATAAACTCTTGTATTCACAAATGCCTAGGGCTCACATGAAATGCAATGTTATAGTAGCACTAGGTTTGTAATGTTGCGTTTTTGCCATGCTTCATGGTGCTACAATCTCCTGCCTTTTATACACTCGTTCAACGCCTAGAATCAAAGCTTCGCTCCGTTCTCTCCATGCCATGCATCTATCCCTTCCTTTCTCATTCGTCGTCCCCATCTCCGTCCTCAATGTATTTTGCTCGGATATCCTTCCATTGTCGCTACAACGAATCGTTAGTCTCCTGCCCCAACTGCCCCTCAGTAAGAACTTACGCCTTTGTTGATAGTATCCCAAATTCTGTCTGTGACCGAATCATATGCGCTGTGAAGTTTTAGTATGAGAACCCTTTATCCTGAACATCCGCGCATGCTGGTGAACTCACAGCTCGAATCCGAATGCAGATGCAAAGACTGCACCGAGGAAAACGTAGTTTCTTCGGAAAACAAAGCTATCTCCCATCCTCAGTTAGCTCTCTATCCTCACAAGTTCTGCAGCTCCTTGACTGATTCTTCGCCGCGGGGGCAGGTGGGTGACTTGCTTGTAGATAGGACGGGCTATGGGAGACTACAATTGCGCAAATTAGCATAGGCTCTCAGTAGCACAAAGTAGAGTGCCAGTATAGACGTACCATGGCGATCAAGTAGCGAGCTTCGCAGATCTATAGAGACAGGTAATCGTGTGAAATGCTTCGTTGAGGTGAAGTTCAAAGGTTGTTCCGGATAGTTTTTGGTTCTCGGCAACCTGACGCAAAATCCCGGTGGTCACAATTCCAAGCTTTCTGATTGGCTAAACTACTTTTGTTCGACCACAGCGTTACTTCACCGGTTTTGTAGAACATCCAAAATAATCCGGATAGAGTGACGATAATAACTAAGCCCTGTGCGCGAAACGGCCTAGTTTTCAAGCTGCAACTGTTCTTGTCCTGGGTTGACGGCTGACGAAATATTGTTCGTCTTTCATCCCCTCCTCTCCTACAAAATGCCTTCGGTACCCACCCCGTCTAAGTCTGGCATTATCGAGACACAAACGGGCGAGCGCCACATTCCTTCCTCCGTCCGTGCCGATGGGACGAAGCGGAAAGAAATCAAGATCCGACCTGGGTACAAGCCACCGGAGGATGTCGAAGTTTACAAGAACCGAAGCGCAGATGCGTGGAAAAACCGCGGAAGTGGTGGTGTGCCCGGCGCGGAGGGTTTAACAAGTGAGAGTAACGGGGCAGGAAGTAGAGCGGGCAGTGCGGCAAGCAACAAGAATGCTAAGAGGCGAGAGGCGAGGAAGAAGGCCAAGGCTGCGGAAGAAGGGGACGAGGAGGCTAAGGGTAGCGAAAGTAGTGATTGGAGGCAGGGCAAAGAGACAACCGTAGAGAAGCAGGAAGAGCCCACCTCAGAAGCGGATCCGGAGGCTGAAAGACAAAAGGAAGCGAAGAAGTTCCTCAAGAAGCTGAAACAAGCGCAAGCACTGAAGGAAAAAAGTCAGCAAGATGGAGCCAAGTTGTTGCCAGAGCAGTTTGCGAAAGTGATTAAGATCAACGAGCTGATCAGGGAGTTAGATCAACTGGGTTTTGACGCCAACGGAGAGCCGAAGGATAAAGCTGAGGCGGAAAACGTAGCGAAGGACAACGAAGAGACGGCTCCAACCGATGTATAGGGGCAAGTCAAGAAAAGATCATGGGCATTCACACTTTTGGGCATCACATGTCGGATGGCGTTAAGTTGGTTATCGTGGAGTTGGGGTTAGAGGCTGGTTACATGGTACGCCAACACATTTCAGGAGTTACACGCGTAGATCTCTTGCAAGTTCTGTTTCTAGCTATCAAACATCATTCATACAATCCCATTCGCCTTGTTTGCTGCATCGGCTCTTGCTAGACAATCTTCGAGAATGTCCCAGAATCGTTTAATATCAAGGCCTCTCGGTATCCTAACACCTTCTTCTCCGGGTGAAAGCAGCTTAACGATAGTTCTGCCCGTCTCCGCGCCCTCCTGGGCATCTTGATGGCTTCCATCAGTAATCACCTTAACCTCATACCTCTCCCTCTTACCATCGTCTTTGCAATCATAGAATGGGATCTCATCGCCGACTATTCCATCAAGTATGACCGCAACAGCTAAGGGATCATGCAATGGCGGACCCTCGCTGATACCGAATACCCGGTCATAAGTTGCTGCGAAGAACATCAACAGCTCCACCAACATCGTCCGCAGAGTACTCTTACTATCACCATTCTTCCCCTTCAACAACATATCTTGCACTTCCTTAGTCCCAAGAACCAAGTGCGTGATATCAAGAGGAATCAGCACCGATTTCTTCTTCAAAATTTCATGCTCTAGGATGAAATGAGCCGCTTCCGGATCAACCAAAACATTGAACTCAGCCCACACACTCCAATTACCAATCCTTTCTTTGTGGTCCACTCTTCCTAAAACCGCATTCGTGAACTCGTTTCCGATCGCCCCACCCATCATACTTACTCCCTTGATGTGTGCGGCGAGTTTGTCATATTTCTGGAAGCACTGTGCGACGTTTGTGTAGGCACCAGTTGCTACGATCCATGCTGTATTTGGTGGTGTAGCAAAGAGAGCTTTTGCCATGGCATCGACGGCCGGTTCATCAACGGGCCCGACGGCGGGCTTGGGTAGTAGGTCGGTTCCCTCGAGACCAGATTCTCCGTGTATAGAAGGGGCATGGACGCCAGGCCGGACAAGACCACTTCCGGCGCCCCGGTAGACGGGTATATGGGTTGCGGACATGGCTGTAAGGACGGAGGTGGCATTGTAGGTTGTGTGGTCGATGGAGGAGTTTCCGTGGACGGTGGAGATTCCTAGTAGATTTATAGATGGGTGATAGGCTGCGAATAATATTGCGAATACATCCTATAGATTTAATCAGTACTTATTTTCCCAGCCTAAAAACATGCCCGTGGGCTGTATGAAGTGATCATGTGATATTGACAGAATATTATCATGCACCACAGCCCAGGCTTATGAGTGACTTAAGCGACAACACATATTGTTGATCACATAGGGGTAGTCTCAAAATGCGAGATAGAAATGCATGCAATCGTTTGATCCAGAGTGTGAACTTACATCATGACCTAAAAAGACTGTTAGCAAAAATTTCCGAGGTCGCCGGGACTGCATGCTAGATTTGTCATACCCGGATCACAATCCAACCACACATCAATCTTTGCCTTTTGCGACCCCATAGTGAGGATTCTACTTGTGCTGTAGATGATTGTGGCGAAGCTTGTCTGCTCGATGTGGTCAAAGAATGAATTTTATTCGAGGCAGGCGCGTGGGATGAGAAGCAAAAGTGGAAAGATGTGGGGAAAATAAATGTACTGTATCACCGAGATTCATCCTGACTCATGTCGCCGACTCAAGATTCGCAGCTTCTATTCACAATATCGGCGTCTTATATCATGTCTAGACAATGTACTGCTCTTATACGATGAGGAGACTAGCAAGTGCTATTTAGGTCAGATTTTCCACATAGTTGCTACTAATCAATCTTGCGAGTTTGATTTCTTCGATGTGGTACCACTGATTAGCACTTTCAAGCGCACTTCTAGCAAGTATGAGTTATCTTTGCTCAGCTCTTTGTGTTTCCGTCTCTACTACTCATCCTTGCTGCTTCTTCTACCTAATCTATAAAGCACTGCCGTAGCCGAACGATTATGCGAGATCCTGGCTTAGTTCTTCGCGTTTCGGTCTCTACTCCTTATCTCGGCGAAATAGTGAATATCGTTTTATTTTGCAAGATCTACTCGTAGTATGACCTTCTAGCTTCTGCCTAGTATGCAGAGTACTGCTATAGCTGGACGAGTTCGCGAGATCGACGATCGTAGAAGTATCGATGCATCATGCATGTTGTTATAGGGAGTACAGTTCGGGGGGTTACGGGTTGTAATTTCCATGTACCTTGATTCACTTGCTGCAGTTGATATGTTCTCAGAATAGACAGTCTTGAAGTATTTGACATCACAACTGCGTTATTCATAATTTGCCTGGCCATTACACTCATCTGAAATGAAAATACCATAGAAGATGCGAGCCTAGCAGGATGAGGCCCTGTGTCCTTCTACTGGATACGTTCCTCCCAAACATTAAAACCTTTTCGAGGAAGCCCAGAACCTTAAATACAAGTAGAATCTTTTGATTCAATGTCAAATCATGAAATCATACAAATAACCACATATTCTGAGTCCTGACAGCACGACAGACATAATCCATCATTTTACCGTATAGATCTGCTAAAAGAAGCACCTGCATATTCAGTAAGCAACCGTCAAGCAAGCAGCCACTCGTGAGCAACCAAAAATACCAATTCTGTATGACAAGGATTCACTTGCCTGGGAGTACGACAGTTACCAGTATAAAACAGATTAATCCTGTCTCATGTTCCACATTTCGTTCGCGAACCGCTCGAATACATCCTCTTGTCTTTGCATCTTCATTGCTCGAAGAATAAGCTCTTCCTCATAAGCACCAACCGCCTTCTCGCGTGCTAGGATTGTAGCTTCACAGAGCACAAGAGAGCTCTCACTAGTCTCCATTGCATGCTCGCGACCTTCGAGGACAGAGAGACGAGCCATTAGGTTTTCCTTATCTATTTCGAGCCATTCTTGACGATCATCCAACGCCAATTGATATTCGTCCAATGTAATTTGCTGTAAGTGTACTTTCTCCTTCTCTTTTAAAGAGTCTTTTTCTATAGTTTGCTCTAGTAAAACCATTTCAAGCTCGCAGTCTTTTACCTTCTCTTCTCTCACTGTGAGTGCTTCTTCTCGTTTAGCAAGCGCGGTCTCTCGTATCTTGAAGTCAGCTGAAAGAGAAACGATTGCCTGTTCGCGTCTATCGAGATCGCTAGATCGACGGTCACTTTCCTGACGAAGGACACTGGCCATCTGCTCTATCTTCTTGAGAAACTCTGTCATTTCACGAATATCGAGTTCTTTCTTGTCAACGGAGACTAAATGAGCAGAATGGTTAGGTTCGATCGACACGTCAGTACTGGAGAGGCCTCTCTTACCATGGTCACCATTACCTAGCCGGGTATCAACCTGGATCTTTTTCTTCTTCAAAGAATTCATGGTGACCATGGAATCATTCTCCCGTGTTTGGATCAATACCAACTGCTTCTCATTGGCTTCTTCTTTGCACACTGCAGCACGCTCTCGTGCCTCGACCAACTTGCACTTCTCCTGGATCTCGCCCTCCAAGATTCGTGCTGCACCCTCTCTGTTCTGAAGTTCTTTAGAATGAATTTCGAGCGCGGTTTCGCACTGTTTGATAGCCTCCAGTGGAGTGGTGAGTTTCAATTCCAAATCTCTATTCTGAAGAAGCCTTTGTTGTCGCTGTAGTTCCAATTTTTGCTCTGCCAGTTTTGTCTGACTTGTTGCGACTCGAGGCTTACGGCTCTCAATTGGTGGCTCTTGTGCAGGCAGACTTATCATCAGAGCTTGGCGATTATTCATGTAATTCCGTGAATGAGGGATAGGTGGGTTCTTTGAAGTATGGCCTGTCTCCGACGCAGGAATTGGTGTATCCGCTGTCGTATGGCTTACACTTGCGGGGACAGTGGACCCTGGAGGTGGACTTTTGGCCCTTGTGTCCTGATTAGCTATAATTCAAATTATAATCATGTTCCCAGCCATCATCCTGAGCACAAATCATACCCCAAGAGACGGCAAAAGAAGATATGCTTTTGTTATTTGGCATTCATGAGCTCTCCGAGCTTGGGAGGAGAGTACTTACCACTTGGTACGGGAATTCGAGCCCAGCCCAAATTTTACGTGAGCTCCATCGCATCTATCGTTGACTTTCGACGCGAGATTGTCTTGTACTGGAGGAGTTTGAAGGTAGAACACGCTCAGTTTCGTTGGGCTAGAGCTGACCTCGGAGACCATCGCGAGACGACCGGATGTGACTGCGATAATGCATTTCATCACAAAGCTAGTGCAACTCGAAGTTTTGGGTGCGAAGACTTGGATGTTTCTACGGCAGATTGGTCCTATATTGCCTACTGGCTCGTTAAACTTGATTGTGTCGTACACCCTGATTCCCCCGCCGACGGACTTGAGCTTCCAGAAATGGGTGATATTGACCGATCCGTCCTTATTGACTTCGGTGTCTTCCAAGCAATCGAAAGTGATAGGACCAAAGACATCTTTTCCTTCGAAGATCAATAGTGGCAATGGTGAAGCAAGAACGAGCAAATTGTGGCTGCTCAAGAGCAAGTGAATCTTCTCTTGAAAGGAAGGATTGGAGGTCGCAGCCAATAATTGATGTATGGCTTTCCGTATGCAATCTCCATGAAGAGCGCTGCGCTCTTCCAAAGGAGCTATGCGTGGCAGATGACTATAATTTGTCATGTCTGCCATATTGTTTGTTTGTATAAGCAGTGCTTCAGCGTTGGAAGGATTGGCTTGTACAGAGGTGATGTTGAGAACGTGATGGTATTGGCGAGAATATGAAGACGGAGAAATTCGGAGAGTAACCTGTACGGGAGTTTGGGGAGAAGTCGAGAAAGAGGATTCTTGAAGAGAGTTGATTTGTTGAATGAAGTGAATGTTGTTCGGAGGAAGTAAGTAAAATTGCAAAACAGATCTAAAAGCTGAAGTTTCCGAAGAAAACACCCATCATAACATTCACTTTCGTTCCACATTGTTCTGAAGTTGTTCAGTGTACGGCAATGTATTTGCATCCCTTATAAGATCGGAATATGGAAGGCAAACTTACAGCTTCTCTTTCTCCTGTTACATTCGTGCTCCAGTTTTTATCGAATTCAGCCATAGGATAACTCCCACTTTGATCAGACTTCAAAACTTCAACAGCTATACAGACTACCATTTCATACTATCAATATGCCCGAGCACCAAGAAGTTAAGAGAGTCCCTGAAAGTAGGAAAGTTGCAGTTTATCTCAAAAAGGACATGGAGCAGGGAGACCGGGACTGTCTCAGGAACGCCATAGAGGGACTTGAGAAGTGTTCGGCTAAAGGCATACACTGGCCTGGCATGGATAAAGAACAGCGGGAAGCCTTCGACCGTGCCATCATCTTCGGTGCTGATAAGGCTATATCAGAAGCAATTCAGCTGGTCGCCAGAGACATGAGTTTGAACGACACTGCAAGAATCCTTCTTGTTATTGATGCGTTGCGTGTTGCAGCTGAATTTCAGATGGGACCAGAATCTATCGTTATCCAGACACAGACCATCCACAGTCGATTACTATCGACTCGTGTCTGCAGACGACTTCTGTTGCTCTCGGAGCGTACTAATACAAATGGCAGTCCCGCAAGAGTTATGAAAACTATCTTGAATTAATTCAGGACATCATGATGACTGGCAAACAAGTCCGAGACTATACCGTGGAACAGCGACAGGTTTATGTACACATGAAGTGTATCTGGATGGATTCGGTAGACGCGTCCTATGATTCAGGAGCCCAGTCTACCAATTCACTACCAGGTGTTCAAGGTAAGTTACATCATCCAACTCCCAGACGGTCAAGAACGTCTTGGAGTAGTTATGTAGGAAACAAGGCTAATAAAATACCGCAGGACTACATAACTCCATGTGTATTGGACCCAAGCTTTGGGGCACCGATGATGCATTCGAAGCAGTATCGACGCTGAAGATCGACACGAGAATTGGCATTACAAAAGGGGCGGAGATGCAACTAAGCGGCGGGGGTTTTGAATTCAAACCTGAGACACCTAGTGGCACCCCGGATAGTTTCCACCATGGTGGGAAACGACCTAGACGCTTGGCTCGTATCGAGACCTTTACAGGAGACATTCGGGTATATAATGCGTCTCTGCCAGCTTCCGAATCATTGCACTACCAGAGGAGTTGGGTCCTTGGAAATTGTACTGATGGGATCAGTACGGAATGTGCTTTGAAAAAATTCACTGTCCCAGGGGCTCCAGCAGAAGACGAGATTATGAGCTCTACCCAAGGGTATGGCAAAAGCAATAACGACAACAATCAAAAGAAGGAGAACAACGACATGAACTCGTCGACAATGCAGCAAGCTTTCGGCCACCTTGACAATGAATGGGCTAACGCCTTCCTGCAAGAAGGGATGCCATTCGAGACATGTCCTTATAGTACAAATGTTGAAAACAGCAAGATGGTCGTGGAGGAGGACCAAAAGCCGGTTGAGGAGGATGAGTGGTATCTACTTTATTAGGAAGCAGGAGATGAATATGGGGCGAACACTATATTTGTTATTTTACGAGGAATGGTTCAAGCACATGGAGAGGAAATTTTGACTATTGTATAAGTAGAATAAATTAAGACAACATCTTA
Organism: Clarireedia sp. CPB17; assembly: GCA_002242865.1. Lineage (NCBI taxonomy): Eukaryota > Fungi > Ascomycota > Leotiomycetes > Helotiales > Rutstroemiaceae > Clarireedia > Clarireedia sp. CPB17. The sequence goes on from LLKJ01000401.1 coordinate 73,112, forward strand.
CATATACTTGATTTCGTGTTGGCTGTGCTTATGTCTCAAGTTTCAACCTTTTCGGTGGTGCTCGCCCTTAGTAACAGTAGTGAAATTTTCGACGGCTTTCCTTCGATTTCAATCGATGCACTCGTCCGTGTTATAGACCATCTATGGGGATATTATTAGTACCGCAAGACCGCATCGCCACATGGTGCATGACCACATGAGGGCTTATTTGTACCACTAATATAGGACGCCTAATTAGACAACTAGTACAGCAGAGATCGGCCCAGGTAACTCATTTCTGTTATGCCGAGGGGAATGAATTACCCGAATCGGTCACAGTGACGGATTGCTATTATGAGCTTGGGTCTATACAACAGTTTGAAACTGGTACCAATACCACCCTACCACCCTGCCATGACAGAATATGAAATATGTAGCAGTATCTCACGCTTCGTTGCCGAGATAAGAAAGGGAGATAAGCGCTAAGTAAGGACAATCTTTTCTATTGCTTTGCCTGCGCAACAATCTATGGTAAATCAATGGAATGAAACTTCATAATATCAAGATGACTTTGTGACTTTCAATGCAAATTGCAAGATTGGTTACGGTTGTTGAGTTTGCTGCGATGCAAATTACGTAGCGGCAATGTAATCCCGGCTCTACTGTAGAATAAAGCTCTGGCTCGGCAAACCCTCCAACCTCAAGATTTCTGGGTGCAGCAACATCCTTTCCCTCGACAAACCACAACAATCGCTTTTCACTATGAACAATTCGCAATTCCGAAAGCTAGTCCTCGATACGCCAGCGAGGAAGCCTGGCTCCGAGCAAAGCAATCCGACCAGCGGCGCGACTTCCAGACGAGATGGCGCAACTCCTCTGGCGCTGGGCTCTCGAATGCGAAGCTCAATACCTATGACTCCGTAAGTATCACCCACGGAGCTCAACAGTTATTTCGTATTGACATCTAATAAAAGAGTATAGGCGCTCAGTGGGTGGTGTAGATTTTGCTCGTCAACTCGCCGAACAACGGTCTTCAAGTAACAATGCCCAGCCCAAGAAATTTCGCTCGACCGCTGCGCCGAAAGGTTCTAAGCTCGCCGAGGGTTATATCGATCGTACGAAACAGCGGGTCGACGAGGATGAAGACGAAAAGGGGGCTAGGATCAAATCTTTGGAGGAGATGATGAAGTTACAGCAGATCGACGAAGCTACGTTTATCAAACTACGGGATGAAATACTGGGTGGAGAGGTTGAAAGCACGCATTTAGTCAAAGGCCTTGATTACAAATTATTGGAAAGGGTTAGACGGGGTGAAGATGTTCTAGGAGGAAAGAAGGAGGATGTGGATGAGCCTGAAGCAGAGGAAGATTTGGACGAGGAATTCGACAAGTTAGAAGAAAAGGACGTGGTTGCTGTCGAAAAAGAAAAGACCGCCAAAAAGGGTCAGATGGCACCACCGAGCTTAGTCCCCGGCAAGAAAAGGAATAGAGACCAGATATTAGCGGAAATGAAGGCTGCAAGAGAAGCAGCTAAGCAAGCTGCACAACCGTCTCTTGGATCCAAGTTTAAAAAGGTGGGGACGCCCAGATCTACAACAAGAATCGAACGGGATGGGAAAGGACGGGAAGTTCTTATTGTGGTTGATGAGAATGGGAATGAGAAACGGAAGGTTAGGAAAGTGCAAGCGGAATCCGAGCCGGAGAAGGGTCATGGGCTGTTAATGCCAGACAAAGATGCGAAACCACTAGGAATGGAGGTTCCGGAGATTTCCAAAGAGCCTGAACCAGAAGATGAAGATATGAACATATTTGATGATGCGGGTGACGATTATGACCCGTTAGCTGGCTTAGAGGAGGAAGATTCTGACTCGGATAAGGAGGACGGGGAAGTCGCGGATAGCACCAGCGAAAAGAAGCCGAAGCCCGAAGAGTCAGCGCCGGAAACAGCTGCGGATGGAAGCATGGCACCTCCTCCTCGACCTAGCAAACCTCGAAATTACTTCGGCGACTCAGAAGCTCCGTCGGGAGATGAAGATAATAAGCCCAAGGCATTTTCTGATCCTACCATTCTTGCGGCACTCAAGAAAGCCTCTACGCTTAATCCCATATCTAAAGCTCCTGAATCAGCCGAAGAAGCTGCTAAAGAAGCACGACGCAAGAAGATGTTGCAGCAAGACGATCGTGATATGCAAGATATGGACATGGGCTTCGGAAGCAGTAGGTTTGAGGATGAAGCCGACTTCGATGATACCAAAGTAAAGCTATCAGAGTGGGGCAGAGATGCAGATGATGATGATGACAAGGGAGATGGCAAATCGAAAAGAAAGAGGGGTCCAAAGAAGAGGAAGGGTGACGTGAACAGTGCTGCAGATGTGCTGAAGGTCATGGAGAGCAGAAAAGCTTCTGGGTCGTAAATCGATCTTGTTATATTCTAGATGTAACAACTATCAAATACAGTATGTTATATTGATGAGACCATACATTAGCTATTAGATGCATCATTTCCCAATGGTGTACAGGTAGGCGTGATAAGTAAAATCCAATAAAGACCGCACACGTGACAGCGCGACTGTGAATTGACGACCAGACGCGTTTATTCCACTTCATCCTTGACCCTGACTTCTAGGTATACCGAAAGCCGATACACCACCTAACCCAACACAATCGAAAGGTTAGCACCACCATGCCTACTAAAGTGAGCCGCAAGGTTGATATCGAAGTCGTCGCAGACGCTCAGGTCGCTGAAATTACGAACACTACCCCGAAGAAAGGTCGAAGAGCAGTCAAGGTTGAACACATCGAGGCCGAAGTCGTCGCAAAAGTTGGACGCTCAATACCAAAGCGATCAGCAACACAGAAAGTAAAATATGAGGATGCATCTGATGACGAGATAATTGCGTCATCGAAGTCTGCCGTTAAGGAAAAGCAAACAAATTCTAATAAAAAAGGCGCCGCGACAGCAACCAAGAAAGCTTCCGCAAAACGCAAGCTGAAGGAGGAGGACGAGGACGAAGAAGAAGAGGAGGAATTGGAAAAGATTACTGTCGAGAAAAAGGTTACGAAGAAAAGAAAGACAAAGGAAGAAAAGGAAGCGGAGAATATGCCTTTGGCCGAGCGTACTCTGGTTACGACGTTGAAGAAGGCTATGCACATTGGAGCTCATGTTAGCGGTGCTGGTGGTATGTCGCTGATGCTTGAGTCTCTGATATCTTCTGACTTTCTCCCCTAGGTGTGCATAACGCAATAAATAACTCACTCAGAATCGGAGGAAACTCCTTCGCACTTTTCCTAAAGTCACAACGAAAATGGACCAATCCGCCACTTGCCCCGGAAGCCCGTGATCAATTCAAGGCTTTCTGTTTAGAGCACAAATACGATGCGGCTCGACATATCGTTCCCCATTGTTCATACCTTGTCAATCTTGCACAGGTGGATGATGGAAAAGCGAAACAAGCATATGACTGTTTCCTAGACGATTTACAGAGGTGTGAACAGTTAGGTATCAAGCTATACAACTTCCATCCGGGAAGTACGGGAGGAAATCCTCGCCCGGAAGCAATTGGTAGAATTGCAGCCCAGCTGAACAAGGCACACAAAGCCACAAAAACTGTCATAACGTTGCTGGAAAATATGGCCGGCGCTGGAAACGTAATCGGATCCACATGGGAAGATCTCCGTGATATTATTGCTCTCATTGACGACAAATCCCGAGTCGGTGTTTGCCTCGATACATGTCACACCTTCGCTGCAGGCTATGATCTGCGGTCACCCGAAGCTTTCAAGCAAACAATAGATGACTTCTCGAATATTGTTGGCCTATCATATTTGAAGGCTCTTCATATCAATGACAGCAAAACTCCTTTGGGATCTAATCGCGATCTGCATGCCAATATTGGCACCGGATTCCTTGGTTTACGAGCATTTCACAATGTTGTTAACTTCGAACCCTTCCAACACCTGCCCATGGTGCTTGAAACGCCTTCTGGTATTGATGATGCCACTGAAATCAAGATGCTAGAAGGTCTTATTGATGCTGATATGGAAATGGAGGAATTCAAGAAAGAAGAACAACGTTTGCAAGATATGGGCGCTGAAGAGAGAAATAAACATCAAGGTCAAGTTGATAAGAAGAAGCAGAAGACTCTTGACGCTATGTTTAAGAAAGCATCACCCAAGAAGAAGAAAGGCAAGAAAAGCAGCGATGACGAGGAGGATTCTGATGACGGAGGTTGTTCGCATTGAAATGTCGCATGCGGCGTTGATCAGCCCGCAACTGATAGTATTATCATGTTTTCTTAATTATGCTGATAGCTATCATTGGTAGTTGTATATTATGAATGCGTCGTTTGGATGACACTTTTCCGTAAGGGCGCGGAGAATCTTTTACAGGTTTGGATTCTCTTCCGAGTATAACAGTATCGCCTGATCATTTTATGTGCGTTACTGCAACTTCGAAGCAAATCAAATCATTCCACCAGAATACTCGATGAAGTATAGCTTTTTTTATAATGCATTCGGGTTTGCGATTCTTGAACGCTTTCTTATGTCATATATTCCTACTGCTGACGTTCAGTGTCGTCGGGTCAGGCGAAAAGAGCAAACTTGCTCGGAGCTTTGTAGCTCCAAGTATGATCGTTTCCTGATTGCTACATGTCTTATGCGGCCACCCTCTAGTGCTGGAACTATGCAAATGGGAACAAACCCTTGGCTATCACCGAACTCATTTTGTATAATATCGAAAGGTTAATCGGCTGAGTTCCATGCAACCACTGAGAGGGCAGTGAAGTGAGAACGACTTTCGTGCAACATTGCACATGGCATTCTTATAAATAAGACCTTCTAATACTCTCTTCCGAATCTTGCGCCTTCTTGCTCATACTCGATGCTTGACTTTTGTTTCGACGTACTTTGCCCAAGTACTCATCCTCGGAAACGGCGCAGAAGGAACAGATATCCTACTCCGTTCGCGCTTCACAACCTACCCCCACAATTTCCTTTTCCATCGCACACTCTCCCTCTCACTCATTTCAGACCACCTGAGCCGCAATACCTACTACCACGTATCCTCGATCCTCCCAGACATCCTTCGCCACCTATCGGCATTGCCGAGCCTCTTCCAATACATCTACCTAACTTACCTTACCCTTTGCAGGGGGGCATATATCCTTCAGAGTCATCTCTTGTGCAAGAAGTATACTATCCTCACGAACTAGATCAGCCGCCTCAACCTGAGCTTTATTTCCATCCTCGGCCTCACTCGCCAAGACTTCACGTTCATATCCCTGAACCTCCTCCTGAACCTCCACAAGAAGTCCATCTCCACTTCCCAGATCCGCCTGATTATCCATCTAACGTCCACGTTCATATTCCGAATCAGCCTCCACCAGATTCTTCACCACTCCCCCTGGTCCTCCATTCCCATTCACCTACCTCACCCAATTCTCCCCCCATACCAACAATGTCTTACCACAACCACCATCACTACCCCACATCACCACATTACTTCCACCCTAATTCTCCACCTCATTCCCCCAATTCTCATCACCAACACCCGCATCCCCATCCAGCCACTAACCAAGGCCCTGCCCCCAGCTCCGGATCCAATCAAAACCCCAATCCTACCACCAACCCAGCA